>UXGC01000374.1:0-133561 GCA_900480045.1 Eurytoma adleriae
CTGATCCGAAAAAAGTGTATATACACTGCAAAATAAGTGAATACTGTGAATAGTCACTAATTTTGCAGTGTATATACGCTTTTTTTCAGTTGCAGACTTATCACTGAATAAAATTTAGAGAGTAGTTATCTGCGATATTTTGAAATATTGAGCGCGATTATCCCAAAAATTTTCATTCTAAATCGTAATTAATTTTTACACTTGCGCATTAATTTTGTCGACTGATAAATAAAGGACCGTCTGTGTCTATCTCACTCTCGCTCTCTGGTGACGATGCCTCCCGAGGTCGCGAGGCTCAGCCGCTGAATCGGCAGCGTCGATTGCGCGTATCAGCGAGTGCTCTCGGGGCGCCGGCGAGAGCGAGGACTGATTGAGAAAGTTAATTTCGCGCGTGTGCGGCTAAGCGCGAGCGGGCCCGATAAAGCGAGCGCGCGCGTTAGAAGGGGCACGGAGGTGTGCGCCAGCGAGGTATACCGGGCTTTTGCAGTGATTTCTGAGCGAGGCGACGGGTCTTGCGCGTGAAATTTGATACGAATTTTTATGGGTTTGCGCGCGCTATCAAGGTCGACGCGTTGAAAAAATGTACCCCGAGACCTTCGACTGGTTTATTATAGCTTTTCGGTTGTGATAAATTTTGTCGCGCCACGTGATATTCATTACTTTTACGTACAACGCGGAGATAAGGAAAGAGAATTTTTAGTCGATATTGTGGGTTAAAATTTATTATAGGTAGAGGTAATCGATATTACAATGTTTAAAGGAAAATCTGTGCTTTTTGACGCACCCTCACCCCAGCTACCTGAATAAGCGAAACGGAGGCAGCGAAAGTAATTAATCCTTTTTCCTCTTCACCCCTTCAAAACCTTTTGCTTTATGACGCACCCCATAAAAACCAGATGACTCGTTCGAAAATTCAGCCTCCTTGCTAATCCTCAAAAGCGTCCCTCAAAGCACACATCAGAAAACAATTAAATCATTAACCGAAGTCCTGAACACCTCAGCAGACTTTGTACTTTAATTTTTTTTTTGTAATTGTCTAATTATGAAAATTCATCTTGTAATTTTTGTTAAGCGGATATACGATTTAATTTAATAACTTTTCATAGAATTTCTCTCCACAATTCATAATTTTTGACATAATGAACTCAAAGTCATTGGGAAATTAAATTTTTCCTCTTCCGCATCCGTTGAACTGTTCATAGGCTATATGCATTTCTAATTGTTTAATGATCTCGTTAGTAGTTCTGTCTTTCTCTCAATTATTATACCCGTCAGCTTCGCAAGCCCGACTCGCAAAAAAACGAGAATCACTGCTTTAATTCGGTCGCAGGCGCATCACCATAATGAGAAAATCAAAATTTCCATTTTTACGCGCGGCACAGGCGAGCGAGCGGCGCGCGGCTGAATTTCTAGCTGAAATTGATCATGAATAAAACACGGCAGTCGCGGAATTGCGCGAAGATCGCCCTCCCGGCTCGATCGACCGAATAAAAAAATCCCTCGATCACCGATAACCCGGTGTATTTTGCGAGCTGAACTCCGGCCGGGATACCTGTACAGGCACCTACGCGCGCGCGCGTGTCTGTGTATCGTCGCTGAATTGACGCCCCTTTGGATTAATACCTCGGAATTCGGCAAACGGCGAAACGCGTTAATTGGCGGGCTCCGCGCGGCCGTTGACTTTTGTTTAAAATGCCGCCGCTGCCGCTGCTCGATTACGCGCCGCGGCAAATTGTTTTGGTTTTAAAACTATTTCGAGTTATTCGAATGATCGTCGCGATCAGTCCGCTAATCCTCAATTATCCAATTGAGCGGCCGAATTATTTGCTGAATTTTGCGATTTATATACCGGCGTTTGCATGATTTTCAGCGAATTATTATGAATGGCATTATTTAACAACCTAAAATGATTATAAATTACAGATTAATCGATGCGATTTATTTAATCAGGTCATTATATTACTCTGGTAATTCGAAATTTATTCGGATAAAAATTTAAAATGATTAATTTTGATTAAATGTCATGTCTTCTCGAAAGAAAAGATCTTGAATAAGATTTAGGTTGAAGATTTAATATAAGAACAACGAGATTATCTTTTATTTTAAATTTGGGATGTAGAAAACAGACGAAAAATCAATAGAAAAAAACTTGAAAGCATTTATAAAAAATCGAGGGATCGTGGATTAGGAAAATTGTTGGGCCAGCGACTAAGGAAAAGCGCATTTTCTCAAGCTGTGGAACACATGGTTTTTATTGCCAATTCTACTTTTCTCGCTTAGCCCGCTCAAGTAATTTATTAAGGGCTAGAGTTTCAAGCTTAAAGAAGACCTTTTTTTATGCAGGTCAAAAAGAAACCTTTGTTTTAGTAGAAATACTGGCGTAAAGAAAACTCTCATAAACCAGAAAGTGGATTGCGTTTGAAAATAGATGAAATTAATATCGATGATTTTGCAGTAAAAAGAAAAATATTTTATCGATAATGCAAATGCATTACAATAAAAAGAAATTCTCATCCTGAATCGTACTTTTAAACAAGATTTTGTAATTTTTTAAAGCTTGCATTAAAATCCATTAATATGTTTTTAAATAATAATGCGGACTCCTAAATATCAAAATATTCACTACTTTATGCACAAAATCCTTCAGAAATAAAACAAAACACCCCATCTCATAATGGCAGTCAGCAACAACATCGCAAACTGCTGTAACACCTAATTACCAATTTTCCGCGAACTAATCTTTTCCATTACACTAACGTAAAAAGTTCCTCCTCTTGTTTTTGCCTACAACCCAGCCTGCCGCGTGCTCCGAAAAAAAAAAATCACCCCACCTTTTTACGCGCGCATTTGTAATTAGCGCGCCATATGGTCAGTTCCTCTCCGCTCGGCAGGAAACTTCTCTCCTTACTCGTCCGCAAATGCGCGCGGCGTCATTTTTTACGCGAGCTTCCGTGCAGCCACCGTCCTCCTTTCCAACGTATATCCGCCTGGTTTATTTCGTTTTGCCGAAGTTCCGCGCGCGGCGAGTGCAATTTTGCGAAAACCGCGCGGCTCGAGTCGCTCGCTTCCGCGCTCCGACCTCGCGCAAGTCATTTCGCATTAGCGAGCGGGAGAGGACACCTCGGCAACTTAAATTTGTTCGCCGCGGCGGCGGCTTCCAACTTCGGCGGTTCTTGGCTTCGAGTAAAAATTAACCGTTCGCTCGCGCGCGCGCCCGAGTTTGCTTTATTAAACTGCGCGCCGGTAGGTGGGATTGCCGTTTTAATGCTATGCTTTATGGAATAACTCGAGTGCGTGGCTTTAAAAGGATACCGTAAATCAGCTGCTTGATTATGAAAGGAAATGAAAAATTTAATAAATTCGCGAGGAATAAATTATGAAAATCAAGCTGGCGTTTTAATTATTCTCGTTGAGCGAAGGTTCTTTATTGATTCTATTTGTTTAATTGAAGGCGATATTTACAAATATAGCAAAAGTGCTAAGTAGGTGACGCGAAGGTATAGAATTTTAATTCAGATATATATTTGATTAATCGTAAATCTTTGAAGAAAGTATATATATGACGATCTTTTTTCTTTGGCATTATTTATCTTTACACTTTTCTAATTATAGAATTTAATAAAAATAACTGCAGTTCAGATTAGATTACGAAATTACTGTAAATCTAATCATTTAACGTAATTTAATTACGTACGATTGGGTATATGCGCAAATCATTTAAAAGTGAAAGTTTCATTCACGCAATTCTCGAGCTACTTCATAGCTGACAATCAGCATTATGCTCGGGATGAATAGAAATAAACCGAAACTATTCCCAATTTATTGCGCGTAAATAATTAACCGATTGGATCGACGCTTACATCATCCCAAAATTTCAAAACCCTCATGAAAATCTAAAACATTAACTCCTCAAAATCGACGTAACCAAATAAATTTACAAGCCAACCCCAAATAAGTTTTCTTTTAAACAGTCAGCTCACCACCGCGATTAATACAAACTCGCGTACCCGCTCGTCGGCCGGGAAAAAGGTGCATTCCAGCATCAAAAACGCGCGCCGACCGCGTTGAATCGAAACAGCGCGAGAGCGTCGGGGCTCATTAAAAATAATCGAACGGGAGAAAAAGAAGCGAACGCTCGGCTAGCACGCGATTTCTCCGCCTCTCTCCTCCCGTCCACTTGCGCGCCGGCGGTGCTACCTCTTTCCTCGCCTTTATTTTTTCCCCGTCCGCCTTCCTCGCTCGCTCGCTCGGCTCGAATTTCCGCGGCGCGCGAGATGCTCGGACGAGTTTTGATTATTTAGAGTGTGTACCGACGGCGCTGATACTCCCGAGGGATCGGGGCCTGGGAAATTAGTTTATTAGATATACCGTTCGCCGCTCCGACTCGAGTTGCTCGCTTTCGACTTTTCGATTCGCGCCGGGTAATTGCGCTAATTAGAGTTTGATGCATCGATTGATCGCCGGCGAGTTTTTATCAGGGTGAAAAGGGGAGAGAGGGGGGGTGGTGACTTTTAATTTGTGCATTAGCTACGGGTTTGGCTAACGATTGTAATGGTATTAATAGGTCAGAGTGATGCTGAATTAATGGCTCGGCGGAATTTATTATTCATCGCTGGTGTTTGGAAGTGGAGCAGCGTCCCCTTTAACTGCCGACAGAAACGGTGTTTTTTTAATTGCGCGCGTTATTTAGAAGTTTAATGATCCAGCTTTAGAGGACCCTCTCTATGTGTATTTTATTACTTTCTTAAATTTTGGGCACTACTTTAGTTTCAAATTTTATACCCTCAAAGCATTGAGTAGTGTACACTTTATGTTATGCTCGATTTCTTAAGTGTATTCAATAATCTTTGTACATATATTAATAGTACTAAAAATTAAAATTATATGTATATTGTTTTTTTTTATATAAAATGTTTCCATTTTACTTTATGTGTCTAATCAAACTTTTTTCTTTTTGTTACAGGTGAGTCAAACTAATTGTTACTTTTCTTAATCCTCATGATCACGTAAGTTTAAGTACGGTATTATAATTGAATTTAATGTTAAATGCAATGAGAATTAATTAATTAAGAAAATGCAACGAATATACTCCAGCATGTTAGTTATTCCTGCTTTTTCATAAATTTCATTACTAGTAGTCGTAATAAAGTAAACACTCTATAGAATTAATTAAAATAAACGGATACTTTTTATTAACAAATTGGTACTTTTCCATATAATGTTATAAGTGTACAAAAATAATTTCGGGGCACCTCGAATTGATACGCTCATCGTCCTTGAAATGAAAAGAAAAAATAAAAATGGTCAATTTAGTGGCCTTTGGCTTTTGGAAACAAAGAAGTCCTACTTTAGATCACGCCTACATGGACAGTCTGATGTATCTTTTCTTTTTTTCTCTTTTCACCCGTCCATTCACATCCCGTTTTCTTTCTTTCTTTTATTCAGTGTACCTATCTCTTTTCCTTGCGGATGCGACGCTTTGACAGTTGCAATCAGTTTCACTTAATAAATGACTAACTAGTACAAAACTCTTCATCGATCAATTATTCTTTTCGTCATTCTTCTAGAAATTTGTTTTATTATTAAAAAAGCAGTACAATGTACCAACATATAAACGTACAAAATTAAGTACACTGAAAAAATGACTTGTCTATCAATCTTATAAAACCCTATGTAAAAATTTAATTTGGACATCATATATCTTCATAAATTATTAATTCTTCTAAGAGAAAGCCATTTTCGAAGAAAATACAAATTAGCAGTCGATATTTATTTCATCTACTTTTATAAATAATTTTTCTTCAACAAACTGACCGCTGTACTGTTGAGAGCAGCTAACGTCGGATATTTGTTCTCTCGGATAAGTATATACATGTATAAGTGCGATGAATTTTATTCTTTGCTGATTTACGGTGAAAACACATATTTTTAACTGGTTTTTTGAATTGTTCAAATTTATTTTTATCCTAATCATCGGGCCAACTACAGCTCCTTCTTCCATCAACATTTTACAGTTATCGAACTCATAGTAATAAACAATGACAATTTTGAAAAACGTAAACTTTTTGAATCTCGCAGTGACTTGCTCAAAGCTACATTTATCGCAAAATTGCTTTCCAGAAAGCCTCGCGTCCACTTAGGTAATGATAATGATAAAAGAACAGCCTTACGTTATGCGCTCGGCAAACAAGCCGCTCCGAACTCCGCAGTTAGTCCAAAGCGGGGATTCATTTCGATTCCGATGTATACGCAAAGTCGCAGTCATCGCGCAGCTGACTCCTCGTGCTTTCGCAACCGCCGCGATAGCGCGCAAAAAAGTCTCGTGCCCGAAAACGATTATTTTCGATCCGTCTATTTTCTATGTGTTTTCTATACCTTCTCTTTCGTCTCGCAGCGGATCCCGTCCGTTTTTTGTCCCCCTCCGCTCGCGGCGGAATTGCCTCTTCTCTCTCCTTCTACCCGGCCGTATAGCCTTTCTTTTCTCATCGCGCGAAGGATCCCCGGCTACTCTTCTTTGGTTTCACCACTCGCGATGCTTCGTTTTTTTTCTCGTTCGCCTCGCGCCGATGTATATCAGCGAAGGGCCATCCTGTTCGCTTTTTGGTCTCGCCACTTCTTTTTTCCGTCCGCTCGTTCGTTTCCTTCGGCTAAAAGGCCTCTTTCGAGCGCGACACGAGCTTTTATCTATTTAAATACCGACGCGATACATATATAGCGGAATTTTATTAGCGCCGCTTGCAAATATTTTTCCGTATTTTTCGAACGAAGGTTAATTTCGTTCCGTCGCTCGGGACAATTTCGATCAATCGCAATAATTAATCCACTTAAAACCAGTCGTTTAATGAGCTTTATCTTATTCCAGTTGTTTTTCAATTCAAATTCAAATTAGATCAGAGAATATGGATGTTGGTAAAATTGCACCGGTTGCTCATGTGAAACGATTGTTGAAAAGTGTATTTTACATAAATTATTATCAAAATTTAAAGTAGATAAATAATGAATCTGAATTTGTACTTTAACATTTAAAAGTCCGCGGCTGTTTTCCATGAAATTTCATCAAGTTCGCGTCGAAATGTGTACATATGACGAAGAAAATTTTTCCTCCGAGCGCTAACTTTTTTTTACATTATCCACCTCTCACTTCACGACCTTCTCGAGGCGTCGTTCCAGTCTCACTTTTCTTTCTTGCCTCCTTGTCTCTGACGTACTGGCTCGATCCGGAATTCGTAGTTACACCCTTAATGGCTTTTCCCTTTCTTTCTCTTTTTTCGTCTAGTAATTCTTTACTCCTACTTTTCCCGGTGTCTTGTTATTCCATTCAAAGTATTTATTTAGTTTTAATAAATTTCGCTATTGTTTCAAGCGAAAATTTCAAATCTTGCTAAAAAAACGATGGCAGGTGTTGTGAAGCATTTCAAAATGCAATTTGCAAAATTCAAAAATTTGAGTGCACGAACGCGTTGGATTTTGCTAATAAGATTTGATTTACCATAAAAATTTTTCGCCATCGTCATATTTCCTTTCAACGCAAACGTTTGCAAACCTTACCCTTATGGTGAGGTGGCGCCTGGCAAAAAAAAATTTCGAATTTCGCCGTTGAATGAAGGATCTCATTTGGAATTAATTCCAGATGTAGGCAACATTTAAAATATGTACACGTACCTAATTTGAATTTTAAAGTACGCTCGGCGCACGTAGCGGTCGACTATATCCTCCACTTAAATTACCACTGGTAAAATTACGTGAATTGCAGCGTAAAATTGTTTTTTCTCTCTTCTTGTTCGCTCTTGCGTTTGCACCTTGCCGTAATTCGTTTACCTTTAAAAAAATGTTCGTATAACTACTTAATTTTTTATGTTCACTCAACTTGTCAGAATAAAGATACACTTCGTATTTGTTAATTTTTATTGTATAGCTAATTAGAATACATGACGTTTATCATAAGTTTAAATAGTTGTAAAAAGTAGTTAAAAAAACAATCGATTACATTATTATATTTCCTCATCGTTTTTGAACTACAAATTAAAGGTAGGCTGGAAAAGTTAAAATTATCTCTTCAGAGCTTTCAAGAGTTTTGTCTTAATTCGAATTGTTTAACTTAAGCTTAACGTGTCAGCATTTTTTTCCAATTTAACTTTTTTTAAAGGTTCTTATTTCTACATTGAAATAAATAACCGAGTTACACTTCGATCGACGTACAACTCAAACGAATTTCTAACGATGGCGTCAGGTATAGCGATGCTAATGCTCGTCTTAGTTTCACTCAATTAACATTATTAGCTCGTATTTAAAATAAATGCCCGATACCTTTCACTTACATTTTTTATCTCCTCGCACCCCATTCCTCTCACAACAAAATTTGCACAGCGCGACAGTCGCGAGTTCAACAAACCCTAATAAAAAAATACAGCTTCATCTCGTGGAGGGGCGAATAAATTGAAGCAGTTCTGATTTAACCTTCCGATAACCCGATGTTCTCACGAGCGTGTCCTTCGTCCATCTCCTCGCCCAGATCCGCCCACGCGCGATCAATCGCGCACACGTGAGAAGAAGGGGGATTTTTTCTTCCTCTCGAGCATCAATTACACGCGATTCTAACGATCGGCCTCGCGAGTCGCGCGCACATTTCGCACTCCCAATTTCTCTTTCGCTCTCTTAATCAGCGCCGAGGTCCCCCCCCTCCCACCCGCCCCGGCCTTCCCCGCCCGGCGCGTGCGAAAGCCTCCATATTGCTTTCACTCGGGGGGGCTTGTCGTTCGGTCGATAAGTCGTCGTCTCGACTGCGATACGCGTCTTCTGCACCTCTCCCCCCCTCTCCCGCAGGGAGCTCGCCCCGTGGTCTCCGGGGACCGTACACGGCTGCCTGCAACATCTGCAACGGGGAGCAATCACGAAGTGAAATGGACAGTGGGCTCCCAAAAATCCTTGGTTTTTTTTTCTTTCGCTCGCGGCGTTTTATTTGCTCCGGAATGGGGAGATTACGCCAGATTTGAGATCCTTCCGCGTTGGAAAGCGAGCGGATGCAGAGGCGATACGGAGACGCGGGGGTTTTTACTCGGGAAAGGAAAATGGAGTAGGGACCGTGACATTGATTTCTCGCTGAGTTGCTTGAGAGTCCGCAGGAGTTCCGTTGCGAAATTTTGCAGAGCGATGTTTAAAGTAATTACGGGCTTGATTAACGTTTACATTGCGTTATTTAGAATTACAAGTTTGCATGCTGTACAATGCGGTCATTTTTTATTACCTTGTAGCTAACTTTTTATGCACGAGTGAAATGAGTTTTATAAATAAATACGATGTTTAAAAGAATTTAAAAAAGTACTACTTAAAAAACTATATTTTTGGGTAGGTATAAATGTAAAATAATGAATATTAAAATAACGTTCGAATTTATTTTATTTGTGCACATTAATTTGGTTAAAACGCTACAGTCTGATTTTGCTTTAATTAAAATAACGTACAGTTCTAACTATAATGAAAAATGAAAATCCGTATACCAATAAATGAGTAATTAATTAAATCCATTACTTAAATTTATTTCATACTGTTCAGCAAATATTGATAAATTATAGACACATTTCGAATTATTAATTCTCAAATGAAGTATACATGCAACTTCAAAAATAATTACAATAAATCAATATAATTTTCAATCAACAATTTAATTAAACTTTATAAATCCTAGCTTTTTAACAAAAAAGCAGCATTGACTTCTCTTGGAAATGTAGAAGCACATTTATGCCTTAAATTTCATCAATTCGAACTTAAGCCAGAAAGAAAATTCAATCTTCACGTCTCTTATCATAAAGTCCGCCATATGAGTCAGCAATAAATCTTTCTGTATGATTTTGAAACCCACTAATTTTTCCATCATCTATGTATATCTAATTCATTCACTACTCTCATACTGTAAACGAGTGAACAATCACCTCGATTCGAGTGAAAAAAACGAGCGACTCATTTATGATTTAAGTAAAATGATTTTCACGTGTTAGGGAGGAAGCTACTGATAACCAGGCGCTATCGCAACAACCGCGCGCTCGGCGACCCCTCGATTGTGACCAAACATCCCGCGACCGCAAAAAAAAAGTTCTCCAGGCGGTAATTATTTTCAGACACGCACACGTGCGTCGCGCGCGATTTCGCAGTCGCGGGATGTGTGCCTGCCGACAAAAACGAACGGGCGTCGCTCGGCGAAAGTCTTTTCTCTTTATCAGTGCAATAAGTAAGAATCGTACAATACAATCGATCAACTCCCTTAAGAGGTCCGCATCGTATATCTCGTATTACCCCAATCGATGGGCTCTCGAGTCACGGCGAGGTCCACTTCTGCGAGCTAGACACTCGTAAAATTTGCATTCGCCTCCTGTGTTTCGCCGAGGAGAGGAAGCGCGCATTGTTTTTCCCTTTTTTATTCGCTGCGATCGCTCGGATGTAATGCGGCGGAAAAAAATATTCCCCTTCTCAATGGCACTTAATTCGAGATACATTAAGAGGCTCTCGCTCGATCGTTGCACGAGTGCATCGTGTGCGCGCTGCCGAGTAACCATCGCACGGAAGGGAGAAGTAACGATGGCTGACGAAAAAAAAAGAGAAAATAAATAGGTTTTTATTAATGACGCGAAGGGTGGGCCGAGGCAGTGGCTCAAAGAGTGAAGGGGAAAAAAGCCGAACTTGACGCACGGAAATGAAGAGAAACAGTGCGAGGGCACAAAAGATGTACACGCGCCGCTTGAAAAAAGACGAGGAAAGGTTCAAAGAAATTGCTCGACAATGGAGTCCCCGGCTTCTAAAACCGCGAGGTACACGGCGGAGGGAACTGCGAGGGTTTTGAATCATCACCCTTTCTTAGCGCGAGCGGACATATACGCGCGCTCTTCATGCATTTTAACAGATTTCCTTTACGCCCGTCTCGGATTGCTCCGGCAATTTATGCACGGATAATCTTCGTTTGACGGAAGTGAAAATTTATGCGCGAGAAAAAGTAAACAGGTATATTTACGATTTATTAACAGCACTTTGTGCGTACTTGGGTACGCAAATTTTCTTTGATTGCATTATTTCGTTTATTTTGAAAAACTGAAGTGACGTAAGATTTAATTTAAATTTTTCGATAAACGTAACACCGCCAAAATACAAAATAATAAAAAGATGCAGAACATGTGCCATTAGTTATCCTTTTATACAAGAAAATTGGTATGCTCATCGTCGTTAGTTGAAATGAATTAAGACTAAAAAAATTGATAATTTGTTTGTCAATTCACCAATACAGTAGAGATTCTATTTACACGGGAGATTTAGTGAAGTACAAATTGATTCCGTTCTCCGGAATTCTGGACTCCAAGATTATGTCATTTACTTCATCCTGGAAATCAGGATTTAGCGATACCTCGAAATTTCTTAATATGGTTATCAATGCAACTGCAATTTGCATTAATGCAATGCGCCTTCCTATAAAAATACAAAATATCACATTTAAACTGAAAATTAACTTGAAGCTTTTCTCATTTTCTACAAAAAGTTGAAATTCAACTTTCTAAAATATTATACGCAAATTAAGATTTTAAAGAAGTTACCTATACAACTCATTGCTCCAACCCCGAAAGGCATATAAGTGTAGGGCTCGATGTCTTCCTTTCTTTCTGCAGTGAACCTATCAGGATCGAATGTCAGTGGATCTGGATGTAGTGCAGGGTTTTTGTGTATTCCCAACAAAGGTACGTAAATGTCGGTACCTTTCTCTATGACTATGTCAATGTCAGGTATCTGTTGAAAGGTAAAGTAGTTAATTGATTGAAAAATTGCATTTTTTTTTCAACAATTGATCAAGCGTCTTATAGCATCTTAAAATGAAATAATTTCTGATGATTAAGAAGAGATTACCCAAAGTAGTTCGAGTAATAGATGCGAAATCTGACTCACTTTGTAATTTTCATTAGCGGTTCGGCACAGCTTTTCGATAGGTGGGTGGAGCCTCAGCGTCTCCCAAATGACCTGATTCAGGTAGGTCACTTTGCCAATGGATTCGTAAACGATGCCTTCATCGCCGATTTTTTCGCGTAACTCGTCTCGCACTTTCTCCTGCATCTCTGGATGCAGAGCCAGCTGCAGTAACGCGAAGCCTACAGTCGTTGAATTCGTCTCCAGGCCGTCAATGAAAAATTCTATTGTCTCTGCCGCAAGGTGGCCATCTAGAAACACTGCGAAGAATATTTTGAACAACCGATTTTTAAATTTTATTCATCTTTCGTGAACGGAATGGTTTCAAACTTATATATTATTAAATTTCGAAAATGAAGAATTTTTTTTTAGAAACTAAAAATCTGTTTACTTAATGGAGCGATTTCTCGTTCGTTTTTAAGGTCCACTAGGCAGTCGATGAAATCGCCTGTCCTGACGCCTGATTTTTCTCTTTTAATTATTACATCCCAAAATATATCTACGAAATAATCGTTGTTATCTAGAAAATCGAGAATGCTCCTCACTGGGCTGCGCTGCTCCAGTAACTTAAGAGCTGAAAAAAGAGATATAGAAAATTGAAAATATTTATTTTAACGGTTCAATTTTATATACAACAGAACTAGAAATTACTATTATTATTCTGCAGTAATCGCTAAGATAAAAGCCTTAGTCAAAAGAAATATTTAGATAAATTATTAAACATTTAAATTCAGCCGAACTTACCTTGAGCGTAGAATTCTGGATCGGGCGTTTGAAACGAATTAGTACGAATACCGAACGAAAACGAAGACTCGCGATCAACGGCGTATCTGGCCGAGACATCGTACACGTCCATATTGGCTTTCTCGCCATTCGCCGGCACTTTTTCTTCGAGGAATCTCCTCATATTCTCCGCGCTCTCCAACATCAACGAGAACAGCGCCTTCTGCTTGCTGCTGCTGAACGCACCCTCCATCTTGCACCTCAGATACTTGTGCTTCTGGTTGATGAAGAACTGGAAGTCATTGACGAGTACCTGCTTGATGACGCTGGGGCTGCGCAGCAGCAGGATCGGCGTCCGCCCGAAGTAGGCGCCGACGACGGGCTGGTCTCCGTTCGATGGGTGCTTGTACAGGTCGGCGAGGTCGCGGGAGTCGATGTGTCTCACACAGTCGGTCATTCCATGGCCGAACAGCCAGTCCGCACCAGGCGGCGTGTGGACGCCGCGTCGGGCCCAGTAGGTCTGCTTGTACTTGGCCCGGATGTAAAACATCACAACGAGGGACACCGTAAACGCGATACCTAATACACTCCAGTGATACAGTGACATTGTGGTATATTTGTATAAATTATTTGACGATTTTGCACAAAAATAAACGTCAAATTTGACGTTTTTGCAGAAAAATCGTTTGGAGGACACCTCCGAACTCCCTGACTGCTTGTGAGCCGCTCCGCTCCTGCTATACTACTGAGGACGCTTCCTCTTCTCTTGCCTTCTTATAGCCAGGTATTCCTGGCCGAGGGTTTCCCGATTTCTGGATACTAGATGGACCCCCCGAGTTTTTCCTCGTTTGGGTTTTCGCAAGGTATACAGCGTTTACTACCTGGGTGCCTTGTGAGCCGCTCCTTATATACTACTGGGGAGGCTTCCCCTTCTCTTGCCCGTCCAGTTCTAGCCGGAGAGTCCAGGCCGAGGGTTTTTGAAACGAAGTACCTAAAATGAGGCTCGATGGGTAGGGGGGGGGGAATCTCGAAAATATCGACACCCAGGGCGGCTACTCCCAAGGAATAACACCCAAGGTGGCGATACCAATAAAAGTTCGATATCCAAATTAAAGTCCCAATGTACCGTTAATTTTAAAATTTGATACCCCAAGCGTCCGCGCTTGTAATCGTGATAAGCTGCAAATAGACGAATTTCACTTATGCATATTTGTATATGAAACTCACAGTTTCTAAATATAAAAGAAATATAATAATCGTAATAAAGATAATAGATAAGGAATATCGTTGAAGTGATTTTAATTTTCGTTAATTTTTTTTGTAATTAGATTTTTTCATAATTTTTCTTTTGTAATTTTCTCACGTATTACGATTAGCTATGGGTTGAAAATTGAGTGTGGAAAATTTAAAATGCTGCGCTGACAATGTATGCATCAATCTGATATCGCTTTAATGCATTTAAATTACGTTATTTGGATTTTATCCGAGTAATAGCATATATCCAGCAAAATCTTAACCGGTTATTTTATTAAAGTAAAATAAAAATACAACTTAAAACCGTGCAATTATAAATCGCAGATTTGATGTTATTTGTAAAGTGATGCCCAAAATAGCATTCACGAGTCGATTAATCCTAATCAGTACCAGTCAGATTTGAAAAAAGGAAACTTCAGCAAAATTTAATTCGCGCTACTTCTGAGCGCGTGCATGAGAAAAAGCCCAAAATATCCCAAATAATCGTTTCCATCTCTCAATGAAAAAAAAGCAACGGACAAAGGGACACGCTTAAAATGACCGACAACGCAATCGCCCCGTCGCCACAAATAGATCTGCGAAATTTCGTCACATCCACTTTTAGTGCCGGCGATCCGTTAAAGTTTTACCGTCGCGCACTCCCCCCCGCCGCAGCAGCCGTTACCTTGCGCATTAACATTCCCGCACTGAATATCCTTAGCTTCGTTTGGCGTTACTACGCGGAGCGCGCGGCGCATTAGCTATCAGTCTCTCTCTTCGATTCTCTTCGCTTGGAAACTCGCTCGCGAATCCACCTTGAGCTATGTGGGTCTAGGAGACGACATTTTTAATGCTTTTGTTAATTGAATTCTCCCCTTCTAATTGAGTGAAATGCACTAGATTTCACGGTGCAGGTGGACACGATTAAAGTGTGAGTGCGCTTTATCGACGCCGCGCGGATTTAATTAACAATTTTGCGCGATCGGCGCACAAAATCGGCCGTGTTTTTAAGATAAAGAAGAGATATTATTGTACTAATTTAATGCTGCAGGTAAAATAGATAATATCGGCGATATAATAGGGTACATTTATGCACGATATATTATTAATACGCAAATATTTAACATAAAAGAGCGCCTAGCAGCAATCAATTGACCCAGGCATATAATTAATCAATTTTCAATTGTGTATATTTGATTAGATTATTATTATTAATATAAACAGGAGAATTTAATATCCTGTTAATTTTGGCAGTAATTATTTGCAATCATTATCATAATATGTTGGGTATAACAAGGCAGAGTTTATTCTACTTTTCATGCAAGTTTTCTTTACTTCTAACATACATAATGTATCTTCAATCTTTACAGACGAAGTCTAAAAAAGGAAGTGCAGGTTGCAAACTTATAATTATGCAGTCAATTTTCAACTATACCTATATCTCTTCATAAATAAGACAAAGAATTTCGAACTACATACTTTTTCTTCTTTTACATTCTTAAGTAATTACTTCAGGTTCAATCATAGATATATTTACTTTTGCTCTTAATATTATTATATACACTAAAATATTCAATATTTATTGTCCAGCTTCAAAAGCGCAATTTAGACCCAACCGTCTTCGTTCATCGCGCACGTCAGATTGTTCAAGCCTCTCATTACAGTCTAGTTCTAGACAACGAACCCGCACCTCCGGAACGCATCTACACACACACACACACCTCTGGATGCTCCGCCGGTGTTACGCAAGCCTCCTGCGCTCGGGTCGTCCGATCCCTTTGTTTTTATCGCCGGCGAGAGAGATACGTCCTCGCAGCCGGTGTAAATCCGGCGTCGGCGCCGCGGGGGCGGTTATCGATTCGGCCGGCGCGAGCTGCCACCCTCTCCCACCCGGCTGCGCGCCGCTGCCTCCGGCGCGCGTACACTACTTCCGGATGAAAGGAGGATCTTTCCTCCACCCCTCTCTCTTTCTCATTTGCGCGCGTTTCCGCGTTTTTGCAACTTCTCCGGGGCGGACGGCGGCGGCACTATCCGACGCTCGGTTTTTCCGCGCGCTCGCCCGTCCATCCGCCTGTCTGATCCACTATATTCCAGTCGTTCTGAATTAAGCTTCGCTTCCAGCGGCCGTGAGAGAGTAACAGAGAGAAAGAGAAAGAAAGAAAGAGATACTTTTATTTGTTTTAGCAGCAAAATTAAAAAAAAAACATAATAACGAATATAGTGATAAATTGCATGTAAGTGTGTAAATACATACATAAATTGTTGAAGTGTAATATATAAATTATAAACGATACATATTTTCGTAAGAAGCATTTATCGATCAGTCAAGCAAACAACGTTGTATACTGATATCAAGTCTGAAACCATTATACGATCAAGTCAAATGACGCATGCTTACGTTTTTCGAAATAAATGCCAGCAAAAAGGAAATCAACATGCTCCTTCTTCTTCCAAGTTCCGCACAGGAGAGGTAGAAAGAGTGAGAAAGTGGTTGATTGATCGATTGCTTTTATTATGCGAAACTTGGCCCAATGGCGGATGTTATCAGAAGTATACACAAAAGTATAAAATTCACGAATTTAAACGTTAGTCTCAATTAAAACTCACGATAATATGCATACATAACAATAGTATAACAATATTTAATAATAAGTAAGTGTACTAGATTCAAGTGAAAATGGAGTCAATCGAATTTAGACAGGCTCAGTTTTTCTGAAAGAGTGACTTTTTCGCATAATAAGAGTCGCCACTCATAAAATATACCTATATCTCGTCGAACGAAAGAGTAACAGAGGGAGAGAAAGAAAGAGAGAGACGAAGAGAACGTCGCATCCCGGCAGTTATTATAAAATTATTTGGACGAATTTAATGAACGGCGCGAGCTCCGATTCGCCGTAATTAGCGCGGCTGATATTTCAGGAATTTTTAATGCACCTCGCCCGTATCCGTTACCGAAATGCACTTTCGACCTCGAGCGGGCTGGCGCCGCGATGCCGGCTATTGAACCGTCGCATCGCGCGTTTATGACGTGCAATTAATGTTTATAAATGCATAGCTCGCGCATGTAAAAAAATTGACGCGCGACGATTTCAGCGCAGCGATCCTCATCGTACCCGACGATGGAATCATTATAGTTCGATCGGCGATCATTCCCGGCGCGAAATATTCATCTCTCGACCGATCGATATATTGCAGGCGCTCCGGTGCGCGCGATTCCAATCAGCTGAATTAAATTTAACGCGGCGTCAGTGCAGGCTCGCTATACCGTTAATTTTTTAGATTACCGTAATTCACGGCTAATTCGGAAATGCGATCCTCAATTCACGAGTCACTCGGTCTTCCTTGAACACGCTAAATCGGCTGGAGTGAAATTTCACTCTTATGCTAAAGCTAGTTCGCTGGAAGTGTCAAATTTAACTCCGTAGGAGTGAAATTTGACTTTAGTTTCTACTCTTCAAATGATCACTTTTGGATAGTGTGTTTTAGTTGCACTCTTAGTTAGAGTGAAAATAGTGCTTCTCTAGAGTGACTCAGAGAGTAGATCTACCTTTCACTCTAATTTCCTCTCTTAAAAAAAAAAACAGTTGAGTGAAAATCTCACACTACTTAGCTCCAGTCGACTTATAGTTAGTTTCAGTCTAACCTTCGAGTGAAAATTTGACTCTAACCCCCGCAGCCTAGCAGCGCGCTCAAACTCTTTGGTCGCGGAACGAGCGGAGCAGCGCGCGTGACGTTCGCCGGCGGATATGAAAGCGGAGTCTGCGAGGAGACGCGAAGGGAGCCCCCGGGGGGAAAAACAAAGCGAGGCCGGGATAAAGAGAGGGAGGAATCGGAGGCTGCCCGGCGGCTGAATTATGAAGGATGAAGTGGCTGCCGCGAGACGCGGGGCCCCTGATCGATGTCGGATGCGCCGCTCGCTCGCCGAGCCGGCGATAATTTCATTAGGCGCCTCCGCGCTGCGAGATTACGGGAGTGGCCGCTGAATAATGCACGCCTCGTGTAATCAATTCATTATTGGGATCGCGGACGCTTTGGCTTTCCGCGATTCTTCGATCCTAAACGGAATGCTCGCGGATCTAAGGGCGTTCGAATTAAGAGAGAGAGAGAAAGGTAAAGGAAAGAGAAAATTTCAACTGGAGTTTTACCTGTTTTCCGCACACCTGCGAATCCTGGGAAATTCCCCATGCCTAGACGTCTGGAAGTGTCTGGCTGAGCGGGTTTATTGTTTTACTACTCAGCTTAGACCGCGCGGTGATTGTATCGCAGTCTGTACGCCTAATGGGTCCCCTTTTCGACCCTTTTTTCCTTTCTCCTTTATTACGGACGGAAGGGATACTTGTCATTTTTAAAGCACTAGAGCAAAGTAAATTTAGGGTATCATACCAATGATACCTTGAGTTTTCAGATCCTAGACAAATTTATTTCACTCTGGTACTCTGAAAACATCAAATTAAAATAGATCATCTTTGACATTTTACTCTTCATATAAGGAAGTTACCACACATTGGACCAAGCATTAAATTGAAAAAAAATCACACTTCACAGTTTCTTCTGAAGAAAAGTACATTTCGCGAGATTTCCGCGGAGGAAAACACATTCGCAAGGATCCCGCGAAGAAAAGCACTTTTAAAAGTTTTACCGGGAAGAAAAGCTCATTTTAAAAGTGAGCTTTTTCAGGGGTACATCGCGAAATATGCTTTTTTGACGGCAGAGTTGAATTGAGCTTCTTTACATGGATATTAACGAACTTTTGTCCGTCAAAGAAAATATGATACGGGCATTTTTGTTGCGGACGACATTACAACGGACATTAATTCAGTAAGTTCCGTTTTGCTTGTCTAAACATTCGGATTGATTCTTGAGTAACAATTAGTAAAAACATTAGTAGCTAAGCTACAGGAAAAGGAATGAATTAAAGTCCATCCTGTACGTATCATGAGTGTGTATGAGTACAGAGAATAGATGCTAGTTTATAACATAAATCTTATCAATCCTCCTTACAATAAACGCCGCTCTCAACCCACCCAACTACTCCATCAAATCAAAAAGACATCGTCGATCCCCCGCAGATAAAACTTATACTGCACCTCGAAGAACCTCCCGTCATTAGTAAGAAACGAGCAGTAAACATCAAACGACTGATACTCGTAATTTAATTAAAACGCGCGCCGATAAAATGTCCAGGCTCGCGCATAAAGCGCATCGAAGCCGCGCCGACACTCGTCGTCGACGCGAGCCTCGGAAACGGCGCGAGGCAATTCCAGTGGCCCCCTCGGCGCGAGTGCACGGACTTACGTAAGCCGCGCGCGCGGAACAATCGGAGCGCGAATCGATAAAACGCCCGATCACCCGATATCCCGACGCGCGCGCATACGTGCGCGGGCCCTTTAATTCCGCGTCCGGTGCTCTCGGGTACGGCAGGGCCGCGGGTTATTACCAAACCGTACGCGCGCGTAAAACGTATATACGAGCGGGGGCTGTCCGTCTTTGTCTCCGTGTGTCGCTCGACGCGCGGCTACGCTGCGTTTATCTCGCCGACTTTTTTATCTCGCGCTGGGAGGGAGAGAGATGGAGAGAGAGACAGAGAGAGGAGGAGAGAGAAAGAGAGAGTCGCGAGGGACGGATGGCAGTTCGAGATTACGGATAATGGGACGGGATCGTAACTTATGCATTAGCGGGAGCGTATGAGGCGTCGTATAAAATGCTCGAGTACGAAAGTGTCGCGGATAATTGTGCCATTAATTTCGCGTTTTGCGCGGCGCGGGGATCGCTCGAAGCGCTTCGGGGATAAGTAGCGCGATGTAAAATCACTGATTCGCGTCGCTTCTAAATTGATTCGGCTAAATTTCATTTCATTTCTAAATTCATTTGGTAATTGGGTACTTTCGCCTCATTGTGTTTTGATGATTTATCGACTAACAAATTTTGTAGTATGTAAATTAGAAACAAACTATTATTTCATTATCTCTATCGCATCTAAATAATTGCTTCAAGAATCTATTTGGCTGGTAAATTTTTAAATCGACTTGTGCATTTGGATAAAAAAATGTGTGAAATGGAAATCCTTTACAAATCGGAGAATAAATAATTTAAGAGAAATAGAGTGAGAGGGGATCAAAATCTCGTAGAGTATCGCCAAGCTTTCAACCTTCGCTGCGGGGGCGGCTCACGTACTTGATTCTCGCATTACGATCGGCTTCCGCGCGAAGATTTCGGCCGCGAGGAGGATGCCGCGGGGGGGACTCCACCCCCTCCTCTCCTCCCTTTTTTTTAGTTTACTTTTATTAAGTGCCGCGCTTTTTTATTGAATCAATTTCGCGCGCGGCCGAGCGATGCGGGGAGGGCACTCCCCCCGTCGACGTCGACTAAACGGTCGAGAGCGAAAGAGAGGGAGAGAGAGTGAAAATGATTGTATCGCTCTTTATGTCGCTGGGGGGCGCGCGCACTATCTCACGGGTCTTCGGCCTCTCTAAATCTAAATTTATGAAGCGAATTCGGGAGAGCGACGGGACGCGTTTAATCGTGGACCGTCGGTGTGCCCGCGCGCGCTTCGTAAACGGCTTTTTATGCCGTAGGAGATTTCCGGATGCTTCGCGGCTGGATATGCAGGCCTTTTCTTGGGTAATTATGAGTGGCAGTGTGGAGGCGACGTATTCTTTTTTTTTTTATTGACAGATAAAAAGTTGGACGGGTGGGAGATGGTAAGGGGAAATGGATTGTATATAAAATCTAGTATGAAAAATTGATGTGAGAATGTGAAGTGCGTAATTCTTATGAATAAATAATTCATTTTTACGCGGGGGATGGTATGTTTTCATTCATGCGTCGTCCGAGACACTACAGGCTAGATTTTTCTTTGAGCTAGTAGGCGAATAAATTTTTATCGGATTTATCTAGCACATTTTATACATGACATTACTATAACTCGTTTCCTCCATTTTTTTTTGACCCATAATATTTGCTTTTATCTCAATAAAGTGTGTTATTTCAGAAGTCGCAGACCATCAGGATCGTTAAAACAATTGCGTTCTTTGATTTTCAAAAGCTTCCTCTCACAACACGAAAGAATAACAAAATCCAAAAAATCCCTTTAATAGTGCGAAAATTTACTCTTCACCAGGAAAAAATCGAGCCGCACCAAACTCGACGTGCTCACTTTTCACTCCCTCGCCTTTTCTCAGAAAAATTTACGTACATTGAAAAGTCCAAAGTGTAAGTCGTCAAATTTAGCTCTCGAGGATAAACAAATTACGCGGGGGCGAGGCGCCGTATCAAAAGTTTCACCGGCCAATCTTGGCGTGCGTTAGCTCGTCAGGACGTAACGCGGAAAGTGTCCGAGCGAGGACCTAATGGCCGTGGTAACGAGGTTAGCGGTGGCCCGAGACGGCCGGGCGCATCGATCGCCGGGGCGGGGGTGTATACCTGCATCGGCGGGTATGCCTAATGGCCGCGCCGGCAGTTACAGCCTCTCCTCCGCCCGGCTGTCGCCGTACGATCACCTCTATATACACACACGTAACCCGGTGAGGGATTATACGCGAGGACACGGACGACGGATACTCCAAAGCCCGGGGTTCGACTTTTTTTTTCTCTCCGGAGCCAAGGACGTCGATCGGCTTTGTTTGCTTGATGGATTAGGGTAGCGGCTTCTTTGTTTCGAGGTGAGAGAGGTGCAGGTTAGTTTTTTCGCAGGTTCCGAAGTATCGAAATTAATTTTGTCATTATGCAGTGTTATGAAATTCACCGCCTCTGCGATGTGGTTTTGAAACGAAAAGGAATTAATTAATTCTCAAAAAATGCATGGAAATCACTACACCGTGGAGGATTAATTTCAGATATTCAAGCTAGAGCTTGAACTGATTTTCGTATACTTTACTTTTGAAATATTCAAGATTAAGCGTCTTCTTATCTTACTTTACAGTCACTAGCGCTTTTTAAAACTTATACGTTAATCTTAAAACATTCTCTTATCTAAAAAGAAACATTTTGCAAGCTTCCCCATTGTTTCCCAACACGCGTAGCCGAATTTTTTGTCGATCGCGCCGCTTTATCATTCCCCGCGCGAAATTTCAAGCCGCGTCGCGGGAGCGAAAACAACGCGATTACACAAGCCAGCCAAACTCGTTCCCAACTTTTCGCGCCGCAATTACCCGCCATAATTAATCATTAACAATTGTGCAACCGCGGGGGGGGGGGGGTCAATATTCTCGCCTACGCACCCAACAGGTTTAAAAAGGAAAAAAAAATTAACCCGGCCTAATTAAAACCGCTCTGAACAGCGCCCGGGACACGCGTAAGTACATATATAAATACAAGCTGGACGAAAAAATGTGCGCGCGGGTCATTTTTCAAGACGGAGGAAGCAAACGCGCATCCACGGCGCAATGAAGAGGCCGCGGCCGATTCCCTTGCCCGTATAAAACGCGACCCACTGTTTCACTCGGTCTTCGCGCTCTCCGGGCCAATTGTCTTTTTGCCCAGGCGGCCATACTGCGAGCGTCTCTGCGCTCTCTTTGCTTCGGTTTCTTCGCTCGCTTTTTTTTTAATGTCGAGCATCTGGGGCATGATGTCGCCGATCGATGCTATATTTTAGCGAGGATGTTGCTACGGAAGATTTTGAGCTTTATTATTGCTATTAAAATGGAAAATGAAAATTATGAATGAAAGAATTGTTTTCAAATTTGCCGGTGATTTTGTCAATTAAGTTGACTTTTTTTAATAAAGTGAAGTAATTAGCAAATGGAATTTTGCTGGGACAATTGGAGATAATCAATATTTGAATGGAAATTAGTTAATGGGTTTGACCAGTCACTGGTTTAAAGCAGGTTTTAAAAATTGATTAAATTTTACCTTTTATATAAATTGCGTTAAGTTTGCTTATTAAAAATACTCAATATTAACACAAAAACATCACCAATAAATAAAGCGATCGATTCATCAATTATTTATGTTACATTAAACATACGGACTTTAAATTGATAAGGTATATTAATTATTTTACTATTACATAAACTCCCCATTTAATCAAATTCATTCTTAAAAAAATACCTATATAAAAAACTACACACCCTATACAGAAGTCATTGAACCCAAGAAATCAAAAGCTCCCCAACCCAAAAAGCTCCCCTCTCTCCCCACCCTAACTTCTGACCCCAGCTACCCTCTTCCACATTTCGCTAATCGTCCATCCCATCGAGCGCCTCTCCTTCCATCCCCCCTCTCGTCTCTCTCACTCCTTCCCATCTATAAATGAAAATCGCGCACAGCCGCGGCGTGCACTTGGCAAGTAGAGGAGCGCGTTGCCCCGGCCAGACGCGGGGGACGAAAGGGGCACGTAATCCGCGTCCGCGGCGGCTCCTCCCGGTCGCTCACTGGGACAATGTCGTTGCGGTCGAGGGAGCGCGGTGCCGGGAATTTATCAGCGCGCCGCGCTGCTGCGACTGTGTACAAGCGGCCGCGCCGCCGCCAGCGCCATCGGTCTCGCCGCTTCCGGTCTACGACCTCCGGCGGGGGAGGACCCGGAGCTTCCCCTCTTTCTCCACCCCCCCGGCGGGGGGAGAAGGGAGGGAAACCCGGAAGAGCCACACGCGATGGACTGCACGAAAATTCAGCGGCAGGAGATTGCTTTCGAATATCCATTACCGGATGGCCGTCCCGTCGCCCCGGCGAAATTGATTATGACTCCGGGTATTTCAGGTGCTTCGCGCGAAACTGTACGGCGCGACGATTCGAAAGGCGCCCCCGCTCCTGCCCTTTGCTTCTTATTCCCTTTTTTTTAGCGCTCGCGTTTAAAGTGCTTTATCGAAATGGCGAGCTTCCGGCGGCGGGGCTATTTATTTCGCGTGATCACTTTTGAATACCTGACTGCGGAGTCGGTCTTTATTCAAGGGGAAATTAATTTATAATTTTTCAATGGTTTGGTAATTGATTTTTTCAAGTGTAATCGATAAATGATGTAAAATTATGATTCTTAAAGGAAAAGTCGTTACATTGAGTGCAATTATTAGAGCTTTTCTTTTTTTATTGTTTTAAAGTTGTATTCTAGCAAGAGACCTTGCATCTACTTGGCTCGTGAAATAAGTAATTTTTTTTCTCGATTAATATTCCTGCTAGCCATTCAATTCTCCGTGGAGATTGACAATCTACCCACCCACTTTAAATAAGCAATTTTTGGCCTTAAGTGTTTAGACGTTTGAAGAAGACTATTGATGTTTCATTTTTTCACTAATTATTTTAAAAAATTACATAATCAATAGTTAATTTTAAAATCCCTTTAAATTCTTGCGTTCATAATAAAACATTCACTGTATTCAAAATGAAAATAAGCTTTGAGCTTTAACACAATTAGATTACAATTGATATAATTGTATTATAATTTCTGTCATTACCGAATGGCATTAACGAATAAATTGAACCTACAATTACACAACATTTAAATCTCAATTTAAACCCGGCCCAAAAATAGGCGATTCGAGCGATTGTCCACGTAGCCGATAAGCGGGCTGTAAAGTCGCGCGTAACTCGAAGTCTCCCGTCCCAAGGATCGAAAGCTCGCAGAAACTAATAAAAAGCAAATACTGCACTTCGGAGGAAGAGACAACTCACTAATCCCAACACGAGAGGTACATTTAGGCGGCGTAATGTATCTCGTAAAGCTTTTATTACGGCCTCTAAAGACATTATATTAAGGAGGGACGCGCGAAGCGGCCGGGCAGTTGACGTTTGCGCTCCAACGCTGCCGCTTGTGTATAGCCCCCCGGACGCTTTAGACGGCCGCCCGCCTAGATACGCCATTCTGCTGGTCTGCCCGCTATTGACAAACTTCTGTCTGCGGTGCGAGCGGACTTGCGCTCTGAACCGTCGAAATTCTATTCCGCGGGACTTGTTTTTCCCTGGTTTATAAGACCCTGGAGAAATCGTAATCGCGAGAAACATCGTGCGTAAACTCTGTTTTCTTCAGTGTCTGTCGATGTATTGCATTTTATTATTATGAGAAAAATGTTCACTTTTTTTGTAAAAGTGATAGAATATATATTTTTTGTAGAATATTGTAAAATTTAATTAACTTTGGTTATTGAAAATCTAAAATAATTATAATACACTTCTATCACATGTTACTATCTTAATTTTGCTAGAATAACAATTCATTGTAATCAATTTTTTCCGCAGTTAATACATTTTTTCTATATGAATTAAATGCACATACAGGTTTTAATGAAATATATTTTTATAGCAATTTTACGTAATCCTTTTATTTTTAGTGAAAGTTAAATAAATGTTTTCAGAATATTTTTCCGATTCGTTGGATTTTTAATATTGGGATAGGAAATTCGATTGAGCGGAATATTTATCAAGTCCAGCAAATGAAACGTGAAATATTCAGCTTTTACAGAAAAATTACAAACGAAAAATGTTTGACATGACGTTTATATCGTAAAATGAGTTACCCTGCAGATTGCGTAAAAAATATTGCTCTCGACAGTTAAATCGATAGCCAGAGAGAATTTTTTTATTATTCAACAAATACAGATTTTATTAAGCGCGTACGTTTGCAAGTTAAAAGTTATCGAATTTTAATATTTTGCTAAAAATTAAATTTCACTTCTTTTTTTCAAAGGGTGTGGTTCTCTGAAAAAATGCAATAGGTATTCGTTCAATTTAACGCGTAAGCTTCGTGCGGTAGTCAATAAAGCTTCTTTATCCAATGTAATAAATAAAGCCTCAGTTTTATAAAAAAATTTATTTTATCAGCCAAATTTTAACAATTTTATCCCAGATTTAATCCCTGATCTACTTTTACAATGTATGCACCTCTTCATGTTTCTCACCAATTCGACCAATCAATTTTCAAGACTCTTAAAATGTCACAATTAATCAATCATTTCAATCGTACTTAAACTAACGCTATCATTGATAAATATATACGTCGAAAAAAAAACAGTAATTTCAACTAAAAATTTCTTTATGGTCGGTCAACAAAACATTTCTATGATAGAATCAACTAAACAATTTTTTGCAACTAAATGTATTTTGTTGCATCAAAGAATTATGTTAGTCGACTCAAAGAAATATTTAATTAGCAAACTTTCAAAGAAACATTTAGTTAAAATTACTAATTTTTTTTCACTACACTTCGGTACCAACCCCTTTATAACGCATAATAAATTTTTTTAACGCCACTTATTTCTCTTATTCCAGAAGCGGACGTGGCCGTGAGGAAGGCGCGGGACGCAGCGGCCGGCTGCGGCGCCTCGAAGATGGTCGCGTCTACTCACAGGCCCGATGAGTTGGGGGCGAGGCACGTAGCCAGCCAGCAGCACCAGCCTCAGGCGCCCCACCCGCACCACCCGCACCCGTCGCCCCAGCACAGCAAGTCCGCCCAGGACAAGCGCAGCCGCCTCAGCAGCGTGATAAACAACCTGCGCCACAAGAAGGTGGCCGAGGAGCGAGGGCCCCGGGAGCCGCACGCGCCGGCGGCCCACGGCAGCAGCGGCGCCGGGCGCGACCTGGCGACGCTGGAGACCTACGTCATGACGGTGCTCAGCGGGGTCATCGACTCGGCCGAGGAGGCCAAGCCCAGCGCCAAGGAGCAGGAGGCGCGCGCGGAGCAGCCCGCCGCGGCCCCCGCCGCCAAGGAGGACGCCTTCTCGGCGCCCGAGGCCGAGCCCTCCGCCGCCAACGGCAGTCAGCTGGACAGCGGCGGCGGCAGCAGCAGCGGCGCCGCCCCCGACGATGAGGAGGCCCCCGCGGCGGAGCCCCGCTCCCTCGGCGCCATCATCCTCGAGCGGCTCACCGAGGCCAAGCGGCCCGGCGACCCGGACGCCGAGGTCCGCGAGGTCTGCCGCGAGCTCCTCGACGACCTCCTCGGCGAGCTCCTCGCCGGCCTCGAGGAGAGCCCCGCCGCCGATGCCGGCGCCCCGGACCACCCGGCGCCCCAGGACCCCGCCACGCAGAGCCTGCACTGCAGCCTGCCGCTCGACAAGGTGGCCTCGGTGCTGCCGGCGGTGACCGCCGCCCCCGAGGAGCCGCCGAAGCCGACCAAGCCCGCCTCGCCGACGGTCCGCCACCTGTGTCTCTACTGCGACCGCAAGTTCCTGTCGATCTCGCTGCGCCAGCGGCACACGGAGCGCGTGCACCAGGCCAGCGGCGGCCGGCGCTCCGAGCGCAACTCCCGCAAGCCCGACCGGCAGAGCTGCCAGTACTGCGTGGACCAGTGCCCGGGCAACCTGGAGGGCCTCTTCCGCCACATGGTCGGCAGCCACAGCGACAAGTACCACGGCTGCCTGCAGTGCTGCACGCGCTACCTGACGCGCGACGCCCTCGCCAGCCACAACCACGAGACCCACAGCGAGAAGCAGCAGCAGCAGCAGCTCGAGGCGGCGCCGGCGGCCGTCAAGGAGGAGGCGAAGCAGTCGCCGGCGGCCAGCCCCGAGTTCGACACCAGCTTCTACAGCAGCGTCAGCTGCAACATCCGCGAGAACCTGCTGCACCACATCGACGGCAAGCTGCAGGTGGAGGGGGCGCCCGCGGCCGCCGCCCTGGCGGCCACGTCGCCCGACGCCGGCGGGCGCACGCCCCAGTACCAGCTGCCCATCGACATCAGCCTCACGGCCGTCACGCCGGTCTACAGCAAGGACTACCCGACGGGCCCCGAGGACTACAAGAACTCGAGCGAGTACGCCGGCAAGCCCGGCAAGAGCTGCAGCCGCGCCCACCCCCGGCGCGTCTCCTTCGAGAAGTACAACTTCCCGAGGAAGTACGACGGCAAGGAGCAGTGGAACTGCACCCTGAAGGACCTCAGCAAGTTCGACATATCGACGCAGCTGACGCTGCGCAAGAAGCAGCGCCTGGCGAAGGAGCAGCTGGCCTCGCCGACGCAGCAGCCGGTCGCGGCCGGCTCCGAGGCGGACGCGAAGCAGGAGGAGGCGACGGTCTTCAGCAGCGAGTTCGAGAGCTTCATGAGGCTGAAGAGGCGCAGCGCCGCCGTGAAGGAGGAGCCCGCGGACGCCGGACTCGTTTGCTCGCCGGCCGAGCTCACCGGCGAGTGGTCCCGGCCGAGGGTCTACATCTGCGGCGCCTGCGCCGAGAGATACGTGAGTGCACCCGCGCGATTTTGATATAAGCCTCTTTCGACGACTTTGTGCGTGTAATCTGCTGACGAGTACTTGCGCGCGAGCTTTGAGGGCGACCGAAGGTTTATCGGGGCGCGCTTTGATGGGGCGGAGCGCGTTGCGAATTTTGACGGAATTCGCGTAATTGTTAATGAGGGATGGGATTCGCGAGTTGAGGTGTGTCTAAACGGGTAGTATTTTTAATTACACTGAGGTAATTCACTGCAATTTTTATCTGAATATTGAATGATATGAAAAGCTCTATAAAAATTACGGAGATTTTCCCGTAAAAAATTACACAACTTTTCCGTGATATTTACGAATCTTTTTCTGTAAAAATTACGGAGCTCTTTGTGATCATCAAGATTCTGATTAAAATTGCACTGATTTTACAATAGTGATTTCTAGTATTGTAATTTTTACTGTGGACTTCATCGTAGATTTACAAGAAAATTTTCTCAGTGTGTATTTAATTTTTTGTTTTATGGATGCTTATAAAAATGTTCTTGTTTTCACAATTTTTTGTTATACTAGCTACATTATTTTTTTGTATAAGCAGATGGAGGTAGTAGCATATAATGTAGAAATTACTATTATTTTAAAAACTTACTAGAAGAGTACTATAACTCCGTATCACAAATTTTGTTAAAAGTGCGTAAGAGCTTTTAGGCTCCAATGCACAATTTTATTGTAATTTTAAGTTATAATTATGTTAATTCCGTTTATTACGATTATGTTTTAAAGCTCTGAAATTTAAAATATGCATATTATACTTTGTATTTTTATATTATTCTGCCAAATGGTATGTTAAAAAGGAAATCCATAATTTAAGCTTTAGCAGAGAATTCATTTAAAATGGTTCATTTTATTACATATTTTAATTGACGCTCTTCATCTCTGAATATGCAGATAAAATTGAAACAAATTAACATTTCCGAATATAAAAACGCATAAATAGTAAATAGCTTTTCTCCTCATCTTTTTATGTAATTTTAAATTAAAAATCATTTACAAATGAAGTATTAATTTATGATTACTGGAATAGCAAAAATGTAATTTAAATGAAATGTAATGTAATCAATCCAACTATTTCAACAACTTTAAAATCACATTATGTATTTGATTTAAACACTTTCTTCTCAACGTTTAAAAACAAAAGATCTCTGATAAACGAAAAAAAGTTCCAAACTATAAATTGTAACGAAACATATAAAAAAACTCCACCCTATCATCAGCCCGAAAGTAAAACATTTAAATCCTCCATTTCAGGTAACTTTGAAGGAGCTGGAGGAGCACAAGTCGGCGGCGCACCCGAACGTCTGGTGCATGCACTACGAGTTCTCGGGCGACCAGCGCGAGCTCTACAAGCACCTGGTGTTCCTGTCGAATCGTTGCGCGAGCCCGGCGCCGAGCGTGAAGACGCGCCAGCAGACGGGCGCCAGTCAGCAGCCGGCCGAGCGGGTCTGCACCAAGTGCGCGAAGAGCTGCGCGAGCCTCGCGGAGCTCCACCGCCACATGCTGGAGTGCGGCGGCGACCAGGCCTGGCTCCTCGGCCTCTTCGGCAACGGCAAGAAGAAGTGCAAGTGGCGGCCGTTCGGCAGCCGCAGCCGGCGGCGCCGGCAGCGCGGCATGAAGCGCAACATCCAGAACTCCCAGACGCCCAGGAACGCGCAGCCGCGCGAGCGACCCCAGCACACCGGGCCCCGCGTCCGGCCCAGCGACCGTGAGTCCTATTGTATGCGCGACTTGGCCTTTTTTTGGGGGAAGGAGGTTGCGAGGCCCTTCAACCACTGCTCTCGTTTACAAGCGGCGTGTAGTAGGGCATTTCGATGCGAGCGCGAGAAAGTGATTTTTAGCCACGCGCGGGAGTGCGAAAAGGTGGCAAGAGGATAACGTAATTTTCTCGCTCGTGGCTTGCACCGTATTTTTCGATGCAACGTGTGCAAAATATGATTTTACGTAACTGAATTTAAAACGCGTGCACAAATACTTTATGTATGGAGTTTCGAAAAAAATTTATTTAAGCTGTTAGTAAAAAAAAATAACAGTAATGTATGATTAGATTTCGTGTATGATTAGATTCTTGTATGATTAGATTTCGCTCGGAGTAAATTTTAATTGTAAAGTGTATGAAGTAATCGGGAAAACAAAGAAAATTTTAAAATGACATTAGCTCAAAATTTTATAATATAAGGTAAACGATTTGGAACTGCAATTTGGTGGTTGAAGGGTTAACAACTTTAAGGATGTGGTTAAAACAGTGTAATAAATGGAAAATGTATTTTGTGAGAAAGTAGTATTATCTGAACGTGTCATTTTATTTATGCATTCTGTAATAATTTTGTTTACGATTGGAATTCTACATTTGCGCAAATGTGTATATTATTTTCATTTTCGTTATTCCCTGCGTTTATTTGTGCCTTAGTATTGGAACTGTAAATCCTCTATCTATGCTATTGCTATGCTGTCGATATCTATGCTATTAGATTTTTGATTCTATTTTTCGGGTTGAACATTGCATTGCAAATTTTGACAGTGAAGTCTTTTGAATTTGTATGATTATTTTTCGCGTGCATTTATATTTTACTGGAACTACTTTTCTTTCGATGTTTAATTTTGTTTATTTACTCAATAATAAATAAAAAATGTAAAAATGACAACATAAAGTGCATCACGAATGTAAATTATGTTTCTCACTCTTATCGTCTATTTGAATTAATTAAAGATTTTTTGTTTTTTTAGGTGAGAGCATACAAAAAATGTTGGCCAATTTACCGGCAAAGAGGGCAACCCGAAAAGTCCTTCAAGAAAATGCCGCCCGATCTCAAGGCCGACTACGAAATGTAAGTTAATTCTAACACACAATCAGTATCAATTGACTATTTAAATAATGAAATTGCTACTCCATTTATTATACCGCTACCTTGGAAAACTCGATGTGAAACTGAATTACACAAGAAAATTTGCGTACTGTGATTAATTTACGGATAAATATTTTTCACTATCACACATTTAATCGAGTTCCAACTTCGATAAACGATTTAACAAAGATTAACGATACAATACTTTCGAATTCTACCACTTTGTGTTTGAGAACTATTACTAGAATGCCAAGTGCACATATCACGTCTGCAAAAATGTAAAATCTTTTGTAATTTAATCGTACCAATGTCACTGAAAGAAAATTAAACGTTAGCTTAGTTGTTCTATTAAAAATGTTTTTCTCAGTTCACAATTAAAAGTCAAAAGGGTAGAAAAATCTAGTCGTTAGAAAAAACTATAATATTTTCTACTAGATCTTCTAAATGATGTACACATTAAAAAAGTGTAAAGAATAATAGTATGCTACAGTATAACTAGAAAAAAAACTAATTAATTTGTACGGACGAACGAAAATATTCGTCACGGGTCAATTATGCGGCGTTACCCAATTTAACGAGTCATTGCGTACTTTGATTAATATTTCGACGGAGAGAGAGCGATCATTGCGGCGGGGCAAAATTAGGTTACGCTACTCTCTTTAATGAATAAACACGTACAATTGAAAGTCGACGCTTTCGTTGCGCGACGTACCATTCGCAATTTAAGCATTGAAAATTATGTCATCGCGCAAATTTAGAGCTTTGGACAATTTGCTCCGTCTGTATCCTCCGCTGATTTCTGCGCGTAAATCTCAACTACGGGATACGATAATGATCATTAAACGTCAAATTAATTCGTTAAGCGATATTCGACGGTTTGTTGCAGTTTTTTATACGTCCATCTAAAATTTAATTTTAAATTTTGGTATCGATGTGAAAATTTAATTTAAAGCGACATTTATATTACTTTATTTTAAATGGTGAGGAAATTAGGAAATGATAACTGATGGGATCGTAGTTCAACAAATTTAATAAGAGAAAATATAATTTATTGATAATACAAAATATGTAATAAAATTTTAACGTAAAAACGTTTACAATACACTTTCCCCTAATTCGTGACAATATTAAATAATTAACTTTGTACCCAGCAATGAACTACCTCAAAAAAAAATTAAACCGATTAAGAAAAAACAGCGAGCTTGCAAGATCCGCGCACAAGCAGATTTCCCGTCGCGTCCCTCATTAATCGGGAAAAGAGCAAACCGTCCAAAATCCCGGTGAAATCAAACACAAAGCGGCCGGCGCGCGGCCAAAGATTTTCCTTAAATCGCTTAAGCCCATTTGTAGCCTCCTCGGCGCGGCGCGACGAAATCAAGCAAAAGGAAACCCAGGGTGGGAGGGACGAATAAAACGAGGCGAATACTTTTCTCCGCGAGCTCGCGCTCATTGTAGCTTTCACCGAGGAATCCCCGGCCAGCCTCCCTCTCTCCCCCCCGTTAATTGCAATCTTCTCTCGAGAACCGTTGGAAAAAAAGGAGGAGGAAGGAGCGAAGGAGCTCGGCGAAAAAAAGGAGAGAAAAATGCTAATGCAAACGGCGGTGGTGGCGAAAAAAAGAAGGGAGGGAAGGAGGGAGGAGGAAGGCGGGAGAGGAATGAATGGAGGAGAGAAAAGAGAGGAGTAAGAGGCTTCGGGGAAGCGGGGCACAAAGAAGCGGAAAGAGAGCGGGATGGAATGTCGAATATGCTACTGCGAGAAGGATGCAAGTATATATAATCCTTTATTAAAGTTCAGAAGCTTTATTATTCAATTCTTGCGGTAAATTGATACACTTTCGAACTCTTAGAGTCGGATGCTTGAAGGCTGTTTTTTATGCTCTTCTCTCCGAGATCTAGAGACACTAGAGAATAGATAATTTTTTTCAAGATAAACTTTTGACTTCGTAATTTCAGTTACAATAATTTTTAGTTCCGCAGTGATCATTAGAGTCTCTTAATTACCTCATCCACTTTCTCACTGATCATCAGAGTCAACTTAATTATTCATAATTATTTTTATTAAAAAAAGAAAAAAAATAATTCGATAATAATTAAAGTCAATACTGTTTACATGTTGCATTTAATTTTTTTCCTTGGGCGTTTAATTAATTAAGTGCACGAGGGAGTCATCGTTAAAATACGTCAGCATGCGTGGTATATTCATAATTTGTTAGAGTTTTTTTAAGCATCGACTTTAGAGGGATTAAACTGCTCCACAGGGAATTCACTTTCATTTAGATAGCCAGCTTATTAGGTAGAATGCGGGCTTACTGAGGTACTACCCGAGATAAAACTATGCTTGCGTTGAAACTATTCCCCCATTCCTTTGTTCCAGAAGGAAGAAATTCAAACAATATAATTTAAATTTTTGAAATTCATGTTTATTCGATCTATCATTTACAAGCTCTTATCGAGATTGGTTTTTTCAATACATGATAAGTACGGTGCTGCTCAGTTTAAGTCTTATTAAAAAAATCTAATACTAATAAATTGATAGTTTCTTCTTTATTTCTAATAGTTTGTTACTTAATAATTTCCTTTAAAAAGTAATTTTTACCACATATGGTAATTACCCGAAGATTTATAATTATTTATCTTCAAGTATGATCAAAAGTAAAAATATCGCGTTAACAAAGTTTCCTATAGTATTTTTTTCATTGTGCTTTTCTTAAATACCATAGTCTCTTCTGTCTTCTTTCATATGATAATACTTTAAAAATCATCAGTCATTCAAAACTACCTACCTACCATCCAATACCAAAAAAAACCGAGTACTTCACTCAAATTCATATATAACCCGCGTATCACTACTCCCCCGATAAATCTCCCTACCATCTTCTTACTAAAAAAGAAACATAATCAATCCGATACGTAGAGACCCACAGCGGAGCAGGCAATAAAACCGCGTCGCGGAAAGTAGTTCGTCCGCAAAACGGCGAAGCTCGTCGGGCTGGAGGCTTTAAATCGCGAGGTGCTCGGGTAATAAGGGGGTAAGCCGGGGGCGGAGAGGAGGGGGGAGGGGGTGGAGGGTCGGCGGAGCGAGAAAAGGCCGGGGTGGGATAATGGAGAGGCGAGGCGGCGCCGAGTTCGGGTCGGACCGACGCGCGGACGCCGAGATTTCCGCGTGACCCAAATGGCCCCGGCGCAAACAAAGCGGTAATGCAGCCGAATAAGTCGCCGGGCTCGTAAACCCGCCCGCGATATCGATTTTCGGGGGTCGATGACGGCGACGATCGCGCGGCGATCGATGGATCACTGTAGGCGGATTTTTTATGTAGGGAGAAGGATTTGTTTCGGTGTTTTTGGATTTTTTAATAGTTATATTTGTTTAGCGTGTTATTGCAGGTGTTTTTTATTCGTAATGCAATGAAACTGTTTAGAAACGCAACTTTAAGCGTGCTTTAGGAAGAAAAATTTGTTTAATCAAAAAAATGATTATAAAGAACGTTCTTTTAATGCTTTTTATTAATTCTTTTAAAATAATTTGTTTTAATCGTAAGTTATTTTACAAATTTTGTAATTGTAATTTTATCAGTAAATTTTAAATAAAAAATTACTTTAATGTACGGTATATCATGTAACGATGTCAATATCGTAGATTCACGCTCCCTGAGTGGTATCTTTTCATAGCAATTTCAATAACAATGTTATACAAACACATTGAATCAATCCACAATATTCACTTTTGATATTAAATAAGCGCTATTCGTCGTATAAATGCCATTATTCGTACGGCTATTGGATTGTTATTCCCATCGACGTGAGGATTGTATTTCACTTTTTTTATTCGTTTAAATGCAAACATCGAGTAAAAATATTGTTTATATGCGGAACTAAAAATAAATACCGATTTTCAGGAAGCTGTAACCCTTTCACAGTTAATTAACTGATCAATGATATACGAAATAAAATGCATTAATAATTTTTAGTATAAATTTAAATTTTAAAGTGATTTCAAAATTTTTACTCACTTTAATTCTTGTTACTTTGATATTCCACTTGAAGTTGCTGAAAAAAATCTCCTTCATGTAAATTTATTTAATCGTCGACGAAATTATTAATTCAGCGACTGTCAAAATGCGCAAATTATTAGCATGCAGATATCAATTTTGTGCAATTACCAGTTATAACGATTATTGCCAAACGGATTGCTAAGCAGATTTGGAGAACATGGAATTAGGTTTATATCGACCTTTAATTACATCGTTACTTTACACTACAACATTAAATTAGTTGGACTGCTTATATATTATAAGAGCCTTAATTGCGCATACAGAAGCAATAGTTAAATGATCAATTAAAATATTTAAAATATTGTTACAAAAATAGTACTGTTTATACATTTTTAATTAGGAAAAAAATTGTATTAACAATTATAATTGCAAACATTTGAAAAAGAAAGTTCAAGTCACCAAAAAAATTGATTTTATAAGTTTTTTTTATACTTCACTTAAAATTTACTTTAACTTGTTTAAAGTTAAAGTGACATTTATACACTTTTTTCTTCAAATAAATAATGAATTGAAATTCATTTGATGGCTGTAAAGTACATAAAAAGTAATTTAAAGAAAAGATATTTTAATTTCTTTGCAATAATTTTTTCAATGAAATATGTCTCGATATTTTATAAAAATTAAAAATTTACATGCATTTCGCATTAACACATTTAATTAAATTAATCTTTCAAATATTGAAAATTTAACGCAAGCGAAGCGCTCATAAAATAATTTGAAGAATTTTAATTAAACCATAACTTTGTAAATTAATTTAACTTTCGCATTATCTTTCAAATAAATATTAAAATATCTGCGGTAAAAATAATTAAATCATTTCAGACAAATAAAATCAAGTAATTCAAAGACTCCCAATATAGAAACTTTTCGCTCCTTCAAAAGTTTAGTAAATCAAAATATGATTAACTTTAACCGAATCATTCTGTTCTCTCCATCACTTACGAAATAAAAAGAATCACTCTTATCTCAACGAAAAATTTGACATTGTTTCAGGCGCAGTCGCGTGCCGGTGCAGCGGGCAACCCGGCCTCCCGCATGGTGAAGAACAAGGCGGTGCTGCGCAACAAGCTCCTGAAGAACGCGAAGTCCTTCCAGCGCAAGAAGAACCTGCGCGAGGGCAAGAGCCAGGCGGCCGCCGCGGCGGACTCCGCGCCCCCCGCGCCCGCGGGGGTGGGTCGTCCGCGCAAGCTGCACTCCCGCAGCTCCTGGCCCCTCTCCAACAAGAAGCGCGACGACGCGGAGCCGGCCCAACCGGCCGATCGCAAGCAGCGCGCCGCCGCCCCCGAGGGCAAGCGGCCGGTGGGCCGTCCGAAGTCCTGCGTCGAGCCGGACCCGGACAAGCGCAGCCGTCGACACGAGGCCGGTAGCGGCTCGCTGAGCGCCTCGCTGAAGGCTCGCCTGCAGCTGCGCACGAACGACGGCAAGTTCGCGCGCGTCGCCGAGGAGAAGAAGAAGAGCCTGCCGGCGCTGGACGGGAAGAGCGTGAAGATCGGCCGCCGGCCGCTGAGCGACCCGGCGCGCCTGCTCACGCGCTCCAAGCTGCGCGCCGCGGCGAAGCTCGCCTGGAAGGAGCACACGAGGATCTCGCGCCGCGTCACCCGCCTGCGCTCCCTCGACGAGAAGCAGCAGCCGCAGGAGGAGTCGGAGGCGAGCGAGGAGGTGAGCCCGGCGCCGCGGGGTAGACCCCCGCGGGGGACCTCGAGGAACTCGTCGCTGAGCGGCAAGAGCCTGGACGACGCGGCGGACGAGAAGCCCGTGGAGCGCGCCTCGCCGGCCGTCCGCGGCAGGAGACCAAAGAGAGTCGACGAGGGCAAGGCGTCGAGCTCGGCGGAGGAGCCGGCGGCCAAGGCGCAGCCCGAGGCGGAGCTGAAGACCAGGAGTCAGAAGGCGGGGACCGCGACGCCGGCGAAGCTCGAGACCAAGACCAGGCGATCGCTCGCTGCGAAAGAGGAGTCGGCGGCCAAGAAAAACGCCAGGGCCGAGGTGGACGCGTCGCCCTCGCCCGCTGACAAGGAGAAGAGCGGATTGACCACGAGGAGCAACTCGCGGGTTAAGAGGGAGGCGAGGGAGAAGGGCGAGGTGCTCGAGGAGAAGAAAGCTACGGGTTCTAAAGACAGTAATGATAAGAAATTGTCGAAACGCGGCCAGAAAGCGGCTGAAAATGCGGAGCAACAGGCGGAGGTCGTTGCGAAGAAAGAGAAGTCTGGAGTTGTCAGGAAGTCGCCGAGAAATAAAGAGGGTGACGCTAAAGAAACCAGCGACGAGGCTGGAGTAGCGGCTGCTGAGAAAACTGAAGAATCAAGGTCGGAGAAAGACAGTGAAAATGATGTTACCGGAGCAGTTACCGTAGAGTCGAACGGTTCGACCGAAGCGGCAACAAAAGCAGAGATTAAGGAATGTAAAATTGAGTTAGTGAGCGAATCAGTGCCGAAAAAGACAGTGCCTAGCAAACGCGGTCGCGGCAGAACTAAGCGCGTAGTCGAGACCATCGATGCACCTAAATTGTTGGCAGTTCCGGTCGTTGAATTGTCGAAAATTAGCGAACCTCCAGTAGTCGAACCCACAAAAGCCGACACTCCAGCGGTTGAGTCTCCAAAACTCATCGATGCTCCAGCGGTTGAGCCTCCAAAATCCATGGACGCTCCAACGATCGAGGAACCAAAACCTCGCGAGGCAATTGAGCCGTCGGAACCTACCGAGGCACCAGCGATCGAACCGTCGAAACCTAACGAGGCGCCAGAAATTGAGCCGTCGAAACCTAACGAGGCTCCGACAATCGAGCCATCAAACTCTAGCAAAGCTCCAGAAATTGAGGCACCGAAACAAATCGAGGCTCCGTCTGCCGATACAGAATCACCGGAAATCGAAGAGCCCATCACAGCGGAAGTTGAAAAGACGGAAGAAATTTCCACTGAAGCAAATGCGCAGGATGACGCAACTCCAAAAATCGGTAACTCTAGTTTACCGAACCTGAGCTTGGAACACCTGCAGCTGGAGTCGTCAAACTCGAACATGGACAGCGGCAAGGAAAACTCGGCGGAGTCGCTCGTAAATGCTTCCAAACTAAAGGTAGTCCGACCTAAGAAGGCGCGCGGGGCGCGCAAGGACGGCAAGTCGAGCGGCAAGCGCTCGCTCAACAGCGTCATCGGCATCCTCACCGAAGGCGTCAACGTGCCCGCGGAGAGCGCGCAGGAGACGTCGATAGTTCTGACCGTGCAAGCGAACCCGGAACCGGAAAGCAACAGCCAAGAAAATCCTCGAGCGAACGACGAGCAAATTTCCTCCGATGCGGTCGATGAAGCTAACAGTAAAGTTACCGTGGACACTAGCGAAGCGATCGTCGCTGCGGATCCACCCGCTGTAGAATCGAAACAAGCCGGCGAAGTCGAACCCGTCGAATCCAAGCCCAAAGAAGAAAGCAAACCCGAAGTGCAGGACACCGGCGAAATCGTCAAAGAGAGCGAGCAAGTTTCTCCGGCTCCGATTCCGGAGAAGAAGGAGGAGGAGGCGAAACCGATCGCTGCCGCTGTGCAACAGCCTGCGAACGATATAATTTTGGATCTGACGAGGAGAAAACCGAAGGGCAAGGGATCTTTCCTGGAGAAAATCGTGTCGAAGATAGCGAAGAAAAAGGATGTCTCCCTGGACGGCGACAGCGCCTGCCCCTTCGACTTAGTGCAGAGCTCCGCGGAGTGTCAGAAGAAGGCAGAGGTCGCAACGGAAGAATGCAACAGTACAAAGAAGGCGGAGGAAATCAAGGTTGAAAGTTTGTTAGATAAGGAGGCGAGTGTAAAATTAAACGAAAGTACAATGGTAAATACTGTAAATAGCGCTGAAAGTACTATTATACTTGATAAGAAGGTGCAGGAGAACGTAGTCGATACGTTATCAAAGGACGACAAAATTAGCGATAATAAAGTTACCGAGGAAGTGCTTGTCGTAGCTGCGGCGGTTCACGTGGAAACCGCCGAGTCCGAGAATAAAACTGAAGCTAAGGAAATTCTAAATGGTGCAATCGAAACAGTAGAAATAGGAAAAGCTTTAACCGATGATGCGCAAGTGAATGTCGAAGAAAAAATTGTCCAAGAAGAAAATAAAGAAGAAAGCAGAGAAGAACAAGTGGATGTAAAAGAAAAGAAGGAAGAAATGGAAGTGCTGGAAAATAAGGAGGAAAAGTCGGAAAAGGAGCACAAGCAGAAACAGAAATCTAAAAAGCGAAGTCTAGAGAATAGCTCGCCTAAGAAGAATAAGAAAAAGTCTGTAGATAACGAAGAAGCCGACGAGGACGAAGAAGACAGGGACGAGCTGTGCCTCGCGGACATCATGAAATTGATCGACAGACCGAAATCGAAGGAGGCGCCGAGCGAGTCGGGCGTCGACGCCGAGCAAGAAGCCGTGAAGCCGGGCAAGAGAAAAACTCCCGATGACGACACGGAGCCGGATTCCGCGAACGCGAGCGTCGACGACGCGCCCGATCCGAAAAAAGAGTCGACGCGGAAGTCCAAGCGCAAAGGCGCGCAGAAGAAAAACAAAAGGGAAGTCGCCAAGGTGGAAAGCGAAAACGACACGGCGAAAGACGTAGAAGTTAGCGATAGCGTTAATGTAAGTTTAGAAAAACCAATTAAAGATAGCGTAGAGTCGAAAGTAGCGAGCGAAAGTCAGGAAATTGCTACGCAAAATGAAAGTGCGATTACTATAGGACCAATTACAGGACCAGTCGAAGAGGCGAAAAATTTAGATACAGAAAAAATTGATGCTCCGATAGTAGAGTCTGCAGATGTAAATGAAATTTCCGATGAAAAATTGCCCGAAGAGGCGACAGTGGACTTGCCGAGCTCCACTCCAAAAGAAGTTTCCCACTCCGGTGAGAAGGAGCAAAAAACTTCCAAACGGAAGAAGAGATCGTCCAAGAAAAATGCGGAAGAATCAAAGATCCCAGAAGCTACCGATAAGTCACCTACGAACGTAGACGATGAGTCGTTTAAGGTACCGGAAATGACAGAGGTCGCCAAGCCCTCGAAGAAGCGAGCTTCCAGAAGAAAGCACAACAGGAGTACGGCGAGCGATCAGGAGCTCGAGAAAGAGGAGGACGACATTCCAGACGAAAAATCCGACCTCGGCAGCGACGTCGCGAACTCCTCGATGTCCGAGTCGGAGGACCGAGCCACGCCGAAGCGAACCTCCAGACGAACCACCCGCAACAGTCGGCTGCCGCTCGATCTCGAGGACGCGCTGATCAAGGAGTCCGACGACTCGGACGTCTCGTCGGCCAGCGAAATGGAGACGTCCAGACGTCGGCGCTCGCAGAGGAAAAACGCCGCGGTCGAAACCAGCCGCGACCTCTCCGAGAATTCCGTCGACGAAAGTGCTTCCACCGTCGAGACAAAAGTAGAGAAGAAGCGAAAACCTGGAAGAAAGCCAAAGAAGATCGCGCACGAGGTGCTCGAATCGACAAACGACACCGAAGTTCCCGTCGAGCCCGAAGATGAAATTATTAAAAAGACGGACGCTGAGGAAATGGCTAGTGAGAAAATGCAAGAAAGTATTGATGAAATTAAAGAAGATTTGAAACAAGAAGAAACTACCGTCGAACAAAAATTAGAAAATGAGCTGGAACAAATTGCACAGGTGGAAAGTACAGAAGAGAGTACTCCAGCGGAAGAAAAACCGGTCGTCCGGGAGGAGGTCAAAGCGCCAGAAATCGAGAAATTGGACGAAAAACCAGCCAGCACTCCGGAATCTCAATCGAGTTTACTAGAGGAAACGCCGGACGAATCGGCCGACCAGCAGCAGCTTCAAGAAGCCTCGGCCTCCGAACTCGAGGAGTCGGGAAATCTCGAACTCCAGGCGCCGAAGAAACGCCCGGTCGGTAACTTCGCCATCGTCACCAAGTCCGGCAAGATCCACATAGTCGAGAAGAAGAAGAAACTGACGAAGGAGGCGGCCAAGTTCTTCTGCGAGGTGTGCGCGACGAGCTTCACGCGCAAGAGCAGTCTGAAGAAGCACAACCTGTCGCAGTCGCACATCCTCCAGCTGACGATGAGCGGCGACAAGGACGCGGCGAAGCTGATCCAGGAGGCGAAGGACGCGGAGAGCGAGAAGGAGGCCGCGGAGACGGAGGAGGAGGACGACAGCCAGCACCTGACTCCCCGACCGGCGGTCAGCTGCGAGATCGGCGCGGAGGAGAGACTGCTGACGGCGGACGACAGTCGCTCGAGGATCGTCGACTCCGTCAGCCCGCACAGTCTCATAATACCCGAGCCGCTGTTCTCGCACAGGTCGCCGCAGGAGCAGCTTGAAGACGAGATGCTCGACGAGGAGATCTGCAAGATCACGGAGAACATGAGCCACGACGAGTACGTACTAACCGACCACGTGAGCCCGGTGACCCCCGAGGCGACGTCGACACCCGCCAAGCACGTGGTCGCTCCCGTCGTCGAAATTCAACCTCAACCCGAGCCCGAGGCTAAGCTCGCTCCGAAGAAGAAGCGCAAGGAGAAGCGAAAGAAGAACCTGGCCGACGAGCACCTGGATCTGAACACACCCGTGCCGGCCGCGGTACCCGATCCCGAACCATCGCTGCTCGATGATTCCACGGTAGAGAATACCGGGGATGACGAGACTACCGCTAGCGAAGAAAAAGAAGTCGAGAAGATCGACGCGTCTTCTAACAAAACAGAAGACGTAGAAACCGCGAGCAAGAAAGAAGGTAAATCAACGAAGCTCGTGGACAGAAAGTCCACTGCAGGCGAGTCTCGACGCGTCAGTCGGAACAGAAATCAAAATGTACTGCAGGAGGCGGTGAGTATCCTGGAGAACTCACGGCCGAAGCGGAATCAACTGAGGCCGAGCTACAAGGAAGACGAGAATTTCGATTTCGACATGGAGTTCCCGGAGGAGGTGAGCGCCGACGACAAGCTGGAGAGTTCGAGATCCAAGCGCGAGAAAAATAACGCCAGCGCGATCGAGGCGGAGCAGTCTGATGCTTCTGGAAAAAGATCGAAGCAGACCTCGAGATCGAGAAGAGACAAGAGCAACGTCAGCGTCACTGAGACCGAAATTTCCGATGTCGAGAAGGTCGCAACGCCCACCAAACAAAGAGGCAGGAAGAGCCAAAGTAAAAAGAAATTGGATAAGTCCGAGAAAGACGAGACTCTTGAATTTGATTCAACTGTTGAGAAACCAGCGGAAGAAAAATCGATCGATGAGAGTGAGCAGACCGACTTATCGGAATTAAAAATAGACTTGAATGAAAAATCCGTGGATCAATCGGTTGAAGATAAAGTGACGGAAGAGCAGGCGGTAGTGCCTCCCAAGAAGAAGCGAGGTCGAAAACCAAAGCAGCAAGTGCAAGCCGAGAAAGAGTCTTCCATCGCTGTGGAAATTACTGCCATTGAAAATGCAGAAACTGTTGTAGAGGAATCAAAATCCAAAACTGAAGACGAGGTACCCGTATCCGACGAGTCAGCGACTCCCAATCAAAAGCAACAAAAATCCAAGAAAAATCAAAACAAACGGAAAAAGAAGAAGAGCAACGACGACGAATGCGAAGCCGATATCGTAGAGCCAATCACCTCGAAGGAAGAACCAGAAGAAGATGAGGTAAAACTCAAAACGAGCATATTGCTGGAGTCAGCGCTCGAAACGACGACCAATACGGATTTGACGGAGATCTCCATTCCCGCGCGGACTGACCCGATCGACGACACCCACTGCGCGCTGGTTACTAAAGCAACCGACGGTTTGAAGGCACAGGAGGAGACGAAGACCGACCTCACGACGTCGCTATTGGGTGGCTTCGACAGCGACGACAACTCGCTGGACACCGACATGTCCGTGGACATACAAAAGCTGCTCGACGACCCTGAGATGACCACAGAGATCGCCAAGCAGCCCGACGAGGACTCGCAGATAGCCGAGCTGCCCAACGGCATCGCACCCGTCGACGTCATCAACATCAAAGCCCCGGAGCTCCCCGCCACCACCAAGAACGAAGAAGACCCCCAGGAAGCCGCCGCTACAGTCGTCGCCAAAAAATCCCCGAAAACAGTCCGGTCGTCGGAGAAGAAGGGCAAACGCCGCGGCAGAAAAGCCAAGAGCGCCTCGGGCCGCGCCTCCAGCCCCAGCGAGGCGAGCGGCCTCGAGGACGACGACGAGCGCCGCAAGTCCGACAAGGTCCAGAAGAGCAAGAACAAAATCGTGAAGAGCGTGTTCGGCCGCGTGTTCGGCGAGAAGGTGGACAAGGTGCGCGAGGTCCTCGACGACTGGCAGTCGCGCTCCGAGAACGACTCGTCCGACAGCGAGGGCGCCTCGCGCTCCCGCCCCAAGAAGCGGAGCCCGCGCGGCCGCAAGCACCGCGAGGCGAGCTCGCGCGGCCGGCAGAGCAAGCGCCGCGCCGAGGAGCTCATCTCGCGCGCCTTCGACGACTCGCCGCTGCCCGGCGACGAGCGGCCGCGCCGCCACCACCGCGCGGCCAGCCCCGCCCCCGAGACCGAGGAGGACGACCCGAAGTCCAGCCGGCGCCCGGCGAGCCCCGAGCCCGAGGACCCCAAGCTCGAGGAGGAGGAGGAGGAGGAGGAACAACCCCTGCCGGAGGAGTCGCCGTTGTTCGACGCCGAGGCGAACGCGGCGCCGGCGCCGGCGTACTCCAGCGACGAGCTGCGCTCCTCGTCGTCGAGCAGCGGCGGCGAGAAGCTGCCGCGGCGGAAGCGCCGGAAGAACAGGCGCGCCAGGAAGTCGGCGTCGCGGATGCTGGCCTCGTCGCAGGACGAGGAGGCGGACGGGCCGACGGAGGTCGTGACCATCGGGCCGACCGACGCCCTCGAGGACAACGCGCTGGACCTGGAGATGCCGGCGGCGGAGAAGCCCCGGCCCGCCACCAAGGTGCTCAACTTCGACGAGGAGCTGTTCGTCGAGTGCTGCTCGCGCCTCAAGGCCACCAGCGAGAAGGAGCTGCGCGGCGCCAAGAAGATCAAGCTCGACCACTCGGGCGAGCAGACGGCGACCGGTACCTTCCACCACCATCATCGGCGGGAGGAGCCGGTGGCCGGGTACAGGGCCAAGGACAGGTGGAGGGACGTGGAGAGCCAGAATAGTCTGGGCAGCCTGCTCGAGTCTGTCAATCAGGTAGATTGAAAATTCCTTATTGAGTAGTTACTTACTTTGGTCATTCTAATCGCTTTATCATTACGATTTTTAATGATAGCTGACTCATTAATTGAAATTTCATTAATCATGTTTTATTTCTCTACTAAGATTTTTATCATGCATCTATGTTAATTTTACTTATCTTCGTTGCGATTATAACATAAATAATGAATTTGTAGAATACTATTTTATTTTGATACAATTAACAAGCAAAATAGTTACTTTAGGTCTAGTGTCGCATTATTCGCGTTATGATTATTATAATTAGCTTAATGGTACAACATAGTAAAGCGGCAAAAATATCATAACTTTACTCGTAATGGCAAATCCCAACAACAATCCATTGGCATTGTCTCGCGCAAGGCTGTAAATTTCATTTTCCATCCAATGTAGCTTTTTGTATTGATCCTGCATCTCATTGTGCATTAATATCATAAATTTATTTTGCCCTGCGGCAAAATTAATCAGTCTATTAATTTATATCAGTTATTGTTTCAATAAACATCATTTACAATAATGAGAATATGTCTCGCCCAATAATTATTACTGTGAATTCTACGGAAACTCGATCCTCTTCAAACATTATTACGAACAGCATTGCACTAAAACTTTTGGAGAAATTAAACAACTTTGAACAATTTTCTTATACACTCGTCCGTAATTTATACATTCAAATTTTATTGATTTTTCATTTATATTTAACAGTAAATGTAAAAAAAAACAAGTTTCTATAAAATTTTTTAACAAAGTACACAAATTTTTTTCTATCAGATTTTTTAATGCATTGACGAATGGAATAGACACATGTTACGACCTTACGCGAGAAAATGGATGCGCTTAGTCGCGATGATAGTACAGCTGTGAGAAAACTCGTGTGTGTAAAAAATTTTTGCAGGACCTATGACCCAGCTTTGTACAGACAATGTCTCTCTCTTGGTATGCATGCGAAAAGGTAGACTTACTTAAATTAACAGCTTCAATATCACCGTATCCGAATCTCTTTTTGTAACTCACCTCACGGGCATTTTATCATCCTGCACTATCATCGGACGCACTGCAATTACGATCACGTATTGAATTACTAACACCGTATCACACGATCTGCAAAGTTTAATTTATGCTTTCCAGTGTTTTAGGTGTAACAAATATTGACGTGTTTGCGTAGGGTATTTACTTTATAGCGGGTTTCTGATTTGTATTACATGAAACAGTTGAATGTAATAATTATTAAGTTAAAAAATTCAAGTATTTTTATGATAAAATTTATTAGTGAAAATCGTTAATATTTATTACACGATATAATCTTTTATTTTTAGCATTTTCAATAAGTAATTCATTATTTATATAGTAGTATAAACGTTAAATCAAAAGAAAAAATACGTGTCGATTATTTTCCAATGTTCTATCTGACGGACATAATGGAATTTTTATACAAAATTCCAATTAAACATAAAAATAAAAAAATAAGCTCAAACACGTCAATCGCTCTCGTACCAACACCAAACACTGCGCTCAGCGTAACTAGTCCGCACACACTTCTCAACAATATCGTACCAATAAAAAAAAGAAAAAGCACTTAAATCAAACTCCATCCCCTATAAACCACAAATTACTGACTTTGCCTCTCCGCGCCGTAGCTGCTGGGCGAGGAGTACAACAGCCGCGAGAAGGAGTACGCGACTACGACGTCGCGGCGCAGCCACCACCACCATCACCACCGGCACCACCACCACGGCCACGGCCACCACCACCATCACCACGGCCACCACCACCACGGCCGTCACGGGGCCGCGAGCCGCTCGCCGAGCCCCGCGGCCGGCGTGCTGGAGGCGCGCACCGCCTCCGTCGAGGACGACGGCCAGCTCGGCTACGACGACAGCCTCGACGTCGCCTTCGAGCACAACAACAAGCTGCGCGACAAGATCCAGCAGCGGATGCGCGAGAGCGAGAGCCTGATCGCCACGTCGTTCGGGCACAAGCACGCGAGCCCGGCCCCGGGCGCCGAGGCCGGCAGCCTCGGCTACCACGGCTACGACCACTACGAGGCTGGCATGCACTCCAAGCCGAAGGTCAGCAACGGACTTGGGGGACTGCTCGACAAGGCGCTGTCAAATTTGTTGCATCACAACGAGAAACACGATCACAAGTGAGTCCGTTTCTTGAGCGTACGTCACGCGCAATGCGAATGAGAACTTGATGAAAAAAGTATGGTGTCCCAAAAACTGTAAATATTGTGAATTTTCTGAGTAATTTTTACAACGGTATGATATTTTTTTACCAAACTGAGCGTTTGATGTAAGATTATTAATCTCGTGGTAAATTTCTGATGACTGAATCTCGATGGTTCAGTTACTCTCGAATCGAAGGATTTAAACTCGTTCAAACCATGAGAGGATGATTTATTCAGAATTCGTTACTTTTATAGGTTCTGAAATTTATTGTATATTTTATATAATTCACATTGCGTTGCTTTATTTATCAATTTCATCATCAACATTCATTTTCTGAATTTTCAAACAAATGAATTGAAAAATATAATAAATCTTTTGTATCTTTATCATTTTATTTTCATTTGTCACGTGAATTAAATAACTGACTTGAAATTATTCAACAGTGGCTCAACACCGATGAATCTGCTAGCGGAACTGGCGTGCGCCCGAGCGCCGACGTCCACAACTCCAACCGTACCCGAAAAGATCGCGAAGTCGTCGCCTCCTCACCGCAAGCTCGTCGCAACCACCGACGAGTACGAGCCACCGCACGAGCACCACCATCACCACCACCATCACCACCACCACCACGAGTCGAAGAGCTCCTCGCCGAAGAAATCGAAGAACCCCATCAGGGAGCTGTTCGAGCGCAAGAAAGAGCTGCACGAGAAGAAGCAAGTGGAGAAGGTGAAGACCGGCGCGGCCAAGTCGGCGGAGCGATCCAAGAAGCAGAAGAAGGCGCGCAGCGGCCAGCACAGCATCCCGCTGATCAGGACGGCGCAGTACCGGGGCGGCATGGTCGAGCGCAAGAAGCGCCGGGACAGCGGCTTCAAGAAGGAGCAGGCCCGCCAGGACAAGAGCGTCATCAAGGACGTGTACGACTTCGACGAGGAGGAGAGCGCGAGCGAGCCGCCGTTCACCTCGGTCCTGTCGTACCGCGCCAAGACCGACACCGACAAGGGCCTCAACATGTCCGCCCTCCTCTCCAAGACCATCGGCGATACCCTCACCAACGGCAAGTCCATCAGCGCCATGGGGCAGAACCTCGAGAGCATGGTCGATCGTAAGTTCAAGGACATCGAGAAACTGGCACCCAAGAGTGTGCCTAAGACACCCACGGCCGATGATAAGTCGAGTCAGCAGAATGTCATCGGTAGGGAACTTTAGAATTTAAAAGAAGAATGTGTAATTTTTTCTTTAAAAAAATTAAGTAAGGCGTTAGTTAAAAGATTGAGTTAGTTAACCAACGGTTCTGCAGGTCAGAAGCTTCTGAATTCGATAATGCGTTTAACCGTTGCTTAAACGAATCGTCATATTATGACGAAATTTGCAACATTTTAAAGCAACAGTTGATTAAACCGCAATTTCAACAACCGATTGGTACTTGCTGGTTAAGAATTACTTTTTTACGAATAAGTTATTGTATTGAATATTAAACTTGCTATTATAGAACAAAGTAAGATTATCAATATTTAACTTCGTAAAAGCAAAAGGAAATAGTCCGACTTTTTAAATAGACTCCATACAAAAGACATATTAATTATGTATTAATTATGCTTCGATTCATTATATCTAACGAACGAGGAGTATTAAAAGATTTGGATTTACTAAAAAATTTTCGACTCAATTTTTAAATGTAAATTAATAATTTTTATACGCAACTTAATAATTATTAAAATTTGTAAAAGTGACTTTAACGCGAATTAAAAATTTCTAAATGCGTCTAAATAATTTTTAAGCACGAATTAATAATCTCTAAATGTGACAGGTCCGATGGACGAGTTCGTCGAGCGCCGGCAGAAGTCGAAGCGATCGTCCGGCGAGCACAGCGCGGGCAAGCACTCCGGCAAGTCGAAGAAGAAGAGCGGCAAGGGCGCGAAGAAGAAGTCGCGCAACGCGTGGTACGAGGACGACAGCTCGGACGAGTTCGTGACCAAGCTGAAGGCCGACGACATCGGCGTCGGCATATCCAAGAGCCAGAGGACCTGCTCGAAGGGCAAGCAAAATCTCTTCGCCGAGATGTCGTCCACCTCCTCCGAGAGCGAGTTCGAGAGAGAAGCGGACGGCGAGCCGAATCACTTCGAGCCGGGCAAACTCGTCATTGCCACTGAGCCTCCGATGACTGAAGTTACAGAAAATTTAGGTACGATGTTAGCTTAGTTTTTTAATTAAATTAATTTTATTTTTTAAGAAGGTTTTACGGATTACTTTAACGATAATTTATGTTTTACTTTTAGTTGAAGAACCGAAGGATAAAGAAAGCTTGATCAATGACGAATCTCAAAACGCGGAAAGCCAAGAGGACTGGCCTACGCGGACGAACGACTTGGTGGAGAGCCGAAGTAATTCGCCGCATTTGGACATCGACAACGCGAAGAAATCCGAATCCGAGGAACTGTCCGACCATCCGCTGGTGATCGACGAGAACGAAAAAGACCCGACGGACGAGCAGCGCACCAACAGCGACGACGAGACGGAAAGGCGCACCTTCGAGCTCGACGATCTCTACCGCGAAGACAGCTCGATCGTGGACTCGGATCGCGACGAGCTCTCCGTAGCCGTTGAGGAGAAATCCAACTCTCTCCTGAAACTCCCCGAGTCTTCCCCGACGCCAGCTCAAGAGAAGAAAGCTCCGTCGGACAAAAACAGTACGATAGAAAAGTACATCTCGCTCGAGGACGCGCTGGAGCTTCTAGACCCACCTGAGACCGAAAGCTCCCCGGTGCTGCAGAGAAAGACCGTCAAGTCATCCGCGGACGTCGAGCAGGCCACGCCCGAGTCGGCCTCGCAGAAGAACAGCGGACTGGCGCTGGAGAATTCGCGAGACGAGGAGGAGGTGACCCTGCCGGATCTGCCGGAGAAGCTGTCGGGTAACGAGAAACCAAAGCGCGAGTCGGAGAACCTACCCCTGCACGTCTTCCTCAGCCGCAAGGTGCAGGAGTCGAAGAAGCGCAAGCAGCAGCAGGAGCTGAAGAAACTCATGGAGGAGCAGGAGCGGATCATGCTGGACCTCCAGCCGACGCGGCGCCAGCGGAAGTGCGCCATAGGCAAGCAGGGCCTGCTCGCGGAGATAAGCAGCTCGGACGACGAAGTCTCGACGCCGCACAGTCGAAGATCCGGCGATAAGGTGGACAAGGGGGAGAAGTCGCGCAGCAAGCAGCGACAGCGCGAGTCCAAGGAGAAGCGCAAGGAGCGGTACATCGAGAAGAAACACGAGCAGATGATAGCGAAGGAGCAGAAGGCGATCGAGGAGGCGATTCTGCGCGAGCTCGAGGAGAAGAGGCTCAGCGCCGCGAGCGAGGCCTCCGGCTCCGAGAAGGACGAGCAGAAGCTGCCACCGGCCGAGCTACCCGAAGAAGATCGGGACAAGCTACCGTCGGGTAGACACGGAAAAACGACTCCCGCGAAACACGCGCACAAGCAGAAGAGCCACGAGAAACTCGACGAGATCGACGGCAGCCTGAAGAGGCCAAAATCCACGTCTAGAATAACCACCGATACGGAAAACGACGAGTTGAACACTTCCGTCGAGATGCCTACTCCCAAGAAGAAGCGAACACCCGCGAAGAGTCCCCAGAAAGCCAAGAAGAAACCCGACGCGAAGACACCGAGCGAGACGAAAAAGGCGCGGCAGACGTCGAAGAGCCGAGCGACGTCCAAGGACGCGAAGGAGCCGCAGCCGCGCTCGTCCAGCGGCCGGCGGGAGTCCGACCTGGACGGCGACGAGGAGCTCAAGGCCGCGAAGTCGTGGCACCGCCTGGACGAGGGCGTGGGGGTGGCGATCGGCCGGCGGAAGCGCGCCGCCGCCAATCAGCTGTACTACTGGTCGAGCTCGAGCGACGACGAGGCGGAGCTCGCGGCGCCGGCCGGCGCTTCCGCGGCGACGGCCGCCGTCGGCCAGGAGGACGACCGGCAGGAGCAGCACGGCTGGATAGTCGGCGACTCGCACAAAAAGATGATCACCATGCTCGCCATGGAGAAGCAGATGAAGGACAAGCGACGCAGGAGCGAGAACGACGAGCAGTCGCCCGACGGCGCCAACGCCACCGGCGGCAAGGGCAAGAGCAAGAAACATAGAAACAGTACATCTTGATACGTCTTTCACGACTAAGAAGAAAAATTTTGTGATTGCGGGGTGCTGAAGGCGCCTTTTGCGAGTTTCTTTCCTTTCTCGAAGGTAAACGTGCAGGCGCTTTGCACAACGAACCGACGAGTTTTGTCTAGCTGAGTATAATGCGTAAAATGAAAGGAAGTAAATATTTAATAATATTCGTTTGTGCGGTGTGTGCTGTAGAATGCGAAGGGAGTATAGTTTTCCATTAAATTTCAGTTACGAAGAACTTTGTTAAAGACAGTTGCTTCGTAGCTCGTAGAGATGAATTTTTTTTTTATTAGCGCGACGAAGTTTTTTACGTATGAGTAGAGAACATAATTAGTAAGAGCTTTATTACTTTCGTGAATAGAAAGTGATCGATGCAATATTGTTTGGTAACTTTGTACGCGCTGCAAAGTGTCTCTTTGCGTAGGAGTGCGAATGATTCCTTGTTGTTTACGTCGACAAAGTGAATGTTAAACAAAATCAATTGCTGACGATAGGTGTAGTAGCATTTTTTGTAAAAAAAAAACAAAACAAAGAAAATATCTGTGTCGCAATTTGACCGCGCCGAGGAGCGATGAAGTAAAAGATAGCAGCTGTTTTAGGCGCTATTTCTTTGTATACCATTACGCGCGCGCGCGTAATTGAAGCGCGTAAATTGCAAAAAAGGGCAGCCAGACTAGATGAAATAATGTAAGAAGTAAAGAGGTAATCCCCCGCTAGCATAATTTCCTTTTGTGATTTCGCATTAAAAGTGGAAAACACTGCACTTTTAGGTAGCATCTAAGTTTAGTCATTTATCGTTAAGTCGAAACAAAGCACTACTGCCAACGAGCTCTTGTTCAACGTAAACTTATAATTTACCTTTCGTTTGTTTTACCATTTTATTTTCCTTTGTAATATTGTAGGAAGCCGAAATTTATAATTTCATTGTTTTTTTTCTACGTTGAATATAAAAAAAAAATTAGCGTGCTATTCGAATATAAGGCAGAGTTAAGGTGTAAGGATTAAAACGATGCAGTGTACATACTTAGTCGCTTGGAGTGTAACAGTAGAAAATTATTACATTTCTCATTGTATTCAAGAGGTATAATTACATATACAAGTAAGGAAAAAAAAACACCGCGTATATTGTAATAATTGTAAGTTTGTAAACTTAGACTGAATGCAAAGCGACGGTCAAACGATGGTAAATCAATGGGCGAAGCGAGAGAGAGAGAAAAAATAGAAGCAAAAGTAAGATTTACAATTCAACCTTAGACAATATTAGAAAAATCTTCATTCATTTGAAGTCGATTGTTTTCTCTCGTTTGACAATTTAGTGCAACAAGAATTAATTCTTTATGTGTGATGATAAACCGACAAAAAAAACTAATAAAAAAAATATACGAATAAATATAAATTATAAGTAAAGGATTAAAAAGAAATCAATTGGGCTCGAGCGTCCCAATGTCCAATCAACTTCTGCGCTTTTCTCCTAAGCTTTTCGGATTTCGCCACATATCGCCGGATCTTAAAAGAATCAAAGGTCGAGATTGTCAAGTGTTCGCTTATACGAAAATTTACAAATTAATTTAAAAAAAATAGATAATGATCGACGAGCGTTTTTTTTTTACGGTCGATGCTTTGTAACGTTTTATTAAGTGAGACTTCGCTTCAATTCCTCATGAATCTTTTTCCTTTACTTTTCTCATTTTTTATGTTTAAAGATGTGTTCGACGATTGTCCAAAAGTCACGTGGCAATGCGTCCATTGATTGTGCGATTCATTCATGTTTATTTTAAGTTGACTTGAAAAAAATGTTCATATTTAGTGTGCATATAGAGGGTAACAAGTAGTAGCGAGAATTAAATGAAAGAGCAAGAAGTGATTTTTTTTTTCATTATAGGTTATTATAATTGCATAAAGCATTACACCCTCCCCATAACGTACATATAGTAATATGCGAATAATAGACTCTATTGTAAATTTACTGCCATAATCATATATTATCGTACGAAAGCCTATGAGAATACCTATTATATAATATTATAATTTTAATTATTCCTGTAAAGACGAGATGTTACGCATCCAGTGTAAATAGAACATATTTTCAATGTGTCTGAAAAAGTATGTTTTGTAATATAAGCATTGCGAAAGGAAAATAAAATGACTAAAGAAGCTTGTTTGTTTTATTTTACTCTTTTTACCCCTTAAGGTGATTTCACCGACTAATTCACATTATCATTCTTGCATTAGTTGTCGATGAATTTGAACTGCTGAAAAAGATCTGAAAAAAGTATATAAATATGTAAAAATGTATGACTTGTTGGACATTGATGTAGAATATTATAAAGAAGAAAATATGTTCTTACTTATTCAAAGTAAACAAATGGTACCCATAAAATACGCCGCTTTCTTGGATTTCTTTGATTATTTTGACGCTCAACTCTATACCAAATTGTCTGACAGCTTCAGCGTCGCCTTCGATCTGTTGCAGTTTCTCCTTCATCCATGCAGGAATATTTGTGTGGCAGATGCCCATCATTTGGTACAAGGATTTTACATTTGTAAATGGAAATATGCCAGGTATTATGGGGACGGATATCCCTGCCTTTTCGCAGTCTTTTACGAATCCCACGTAAATTTGAGAATCGAAGAAACACTGCGTTATTATCAAGTCCGCGCCGGCGTCCACCTGTTAAAATGATTTGTACACGTTCATTCTTATTTTCTTTTATAAAAAATACTGATTGCGGTATAACGAATATAATAAATAATTATTCACTTTAGCCTTAAGGCACTGAAGATCGAATTCTTTCGAGGATGAATGCGGGTGAACTTCGGGGTAACCAGCGACGCAGATGCAAAACTGCTGGCCAAATCGGCCCCTTATAAACTTCACCAAATCTAGGGCGTACGGGAAGTCACCGTCAGTCGAGCTTCCATCTGCAATAAAATCAACACTTTTATTTAAAAAAAATAATTATTTCAACTTCAAAATTTAAATGAAACATAATGACACATTACGTGTCAGCACATTGCGATCAAATTTCAACATAAAATGTTCTTTTTTATTTTGTTCTTTAGTTAGAAATTTTCTAAATAAAATTTATACCTCGTAGCGAATGATATTTTTTTAAGGATCATATTGACCGTCTCACCCCCTTGAAGCGCAAGCACATTGACGACGCCAAGCTCGAGGGCGCGCTCCAGCGTCCGCTCTACGTCGGCGCGAGTCAACCCCCTGGCCGCCAGGTGCAAAAGCGTGTTGCGCGGGAAACTTCCGATGCATCGCATCGCAGGCTGCTCTAGAACATCCTCGCGCTCCGCCTCCGAGTGCCACGTGAGCGAGTAGAAGATAGGCGCGCTCTCGCGCGTTTCGCTAAAAAATCTATAGCATTCTATGTTCAATATAATTCACCGCAAATAAAAAATAATAATAATAATTATGTCGTAATATAATTCTCTTAATATTTATTCTCCACTTTAAAACTTGCTTGAATTTTTTAAATTTAAAGTTTCGCTTCTTTTAGCGAATAATTGTTAAAAAATGATTCTTGAATAGGTATTGGGAATTTTGTTGCTGTTGTAATTTTAGCAACTTTGATGTAGCAATAGCTTTGTAACACACTGGTACGAAAAATCACTAATAAAGTCGCACAAAGTCGCGTAGAAAGTCGCGCAGAAAGTTGCGCACCCATTTCCAGTAGGGAAATCTCATCATATGAGATCGCATACATGTTTTCACTTAAGATTGTATGTACAAGACAAATCATTTTAATAATGTAAATTTTATTTAGATTTCATATATGAATCTCATGAAATTTATGCGGTGAGATGTATATATTTGTATCATTCAATTTCATTCATTTTTCAAGGCATAAATTATGCATCGCGTGCTCATTCAAGAGCGCACACAGTTACATAATGCACATGCACATCAAACCATAAAAATCACGACTGCATATCGGCAAAACCAGTTCTCTCTCTTTTAAACAGCAAGAAAATCCCTCCGATCCACGCCGTCAAAACACCAAAATCCGCACATCTCCTATTTTTAGATCTCCAAGCTCTTAAGCGTCGACCAAGCAACTCGTGTGCCAGCTACGTCAGAGAACCTCGCAAGTGGCAATAACCGCAGTAGCCGCTCGCGACATCCGCATGATTATAGAGGAACCACAAGAAAATACGTTGCGACATACTTATGATAAACGCCGTCGGCGTCCGTGGGGCAGAGCTCGTAGCTGCAGAAGCGCTCCTTCCTCCGGTTCCTCTCGGCGATGACGCGAGCCACGTGCACCGACTCGCCTCGATCGATCGGCGACTCCTCCTCGGCGGCCTGTCCGCTCGCCGCCTCCTTGTCCAGCCAGCGGTACTTCATCTCGGCCGCTGATCGCCGATCGACTGCCAGCCGCGTCGCTTGCCGGCGAGAGCCGGGAGGCTGCTGCGCGGTGATTTGACCGAGCTTGACCCGAGTGGGATTTCAAAGAGATTTTGTCAATGTAACGATGAAATGAAATTTACGAGTTAAAAGTTGGAGGAGAAATCGCGATAAACTAATTTTTTTTTATTTATATTCAAAAATCGAAAAACGATATTAATCCTATATAATTTTTTTATATCATTTTATTTTTCAATATAGTTCTTATACTTTTGTAAAATATATATTATTACTATAAATATTGTCCAATTAAAAATGTTTATTATTTACGGTTTAATGTGAAAACAATTTTTCCACTTAAAAATTTCTTCTACCTTAAGTACATCTCACGTGTACGATATATACGTATAAGTATATAGGTGGAAATTAAAAACAAATATGTTCCTGATTTATTTTATTTATGATAATTATGTGATGAACAACGAAATTACATGATCGAGAATATGAGAATTGCGATTTATGTCACTATATGTATATACAATGCAAAATTATGTATTAAAATATCAAGCAACGATGAGAACAATTTGTTTTTAAATATTCTTTTTTTCAATCTAAGTACTTAGATTAATGCAGCCGCAAATGTTGCCACTAAAGCAGCGTTGTTATTTCCTTATTCTTTAATGTCTTCCGAAGCCTGGTCCGAGATTTCCCTGTCTTTTTAATGCCTTAAACTCGACCAGCCATTGAAAAAACATTTGCCATTCCTTCTTTATTTCCAAGTCGCAATGACTGAATTCCTTGTTACCGGGGATATATTTTGCCTTGCAACGCTCCGTGCTTATCATAATCAACTCGTAGGCTGCAAACTTTTCATCTTCGTTGCCGCCCATTAGCATCGGAAGCAAGGGTGTATAATCACCCGCGTTGCAGCTAAGCATGTTGACTCTATTTTAAGAACAGAAAAGAAATAATTTCTCTGTTAGTTAAACACATAATATATAATACACATATGTAAGAAACATTTGAAATTTCTTGTTTTATAATATAAAAGATAAATTATTTTTTAATTCCTCATGTCACTGTTATTTTTTCAATTTGACAGACTACTTACTTTCTTTCCAAGATCCTTTCATCTTCCAAAATATCCTTGGTATCGTAGTCATTAAATGCTTTCCTCAGTTCTGCATACCTCGATGGGGCGTTCCTGATGGTATCGGGTTCTCCTTTGCAACCCCAGGTGATGTGGTTTATCGCGGCATATGCCTCGTGCTTCGCGGGTTCGGTGTCGTTGTACATGCAGTGAAGATACCTTTCCAGCTCTGTGATGTGGCAGCATGGTTTGCTGATGTCAGATTCGATTTCGTGCTGAGAGCTAAATTAAAGTATTACATCTTATTAGCAACAATGAAGAAAATGCGCACCGTCGCGTCGGCGTTGCAGACAGCTTTGGGAATTTGCGTGAAAAATTTAATTATGTCCGTCTTAAAAATTCGTGTGACGTCCCGAAGATTACACTGTTAAACGAAGAAAACAGAATTAAAAAAACTAAATTTCATGCAAATTACCCTCTAAAGATGCGGTCACAATTAATAACAAATCGCTGATTCCTACGCAAACTAGCACATCTCAAAAGAAGGCCTATTTTAGTTTATTATTTTTAAAGTAAACTCTTCCAGAACCTGATAAACTTAGGCTATCATAACAATGATACTTCGAGTTTTTCAGGTCCTAGACAAATTTATTTCACTCTGGTACTCTAAAACGTACATAATTTCTGTCTCATAATACCCGATCGTTTGCCCTTGCAAATAAATTTAAAAAAAAAACGCGTATGAGCCAGAATCAGCTTAGGTGCTTTTCCAATATTTTTAAGTTGGTCACTTACCTCGCCGATTGACATGTGTCGTTCACCCTGAAGAGTACTTCAATTCCACGTGAGCGACAAGTAGCATCCCCATGGGTGGAAGAAGCCAGAGCGGCCAGAACGCAGAAAGAAACTGCCACGAAATTCTGCATGTTTGCTGTGCTGCCTGCGAAGAACAACTGAGTTCACCGAGGAAAATGCGGCCCTTTCCTACCTCACCTGTGGTCGAATGAAAGCGTCGCGATGCTCCTTCCTGGGGGTCGCTTAATTCCCCTTCCCGGTAGGACGATGGTCGATCCATGGGCCCCGCAAGGGTCAGTCGTATACCTGAGGGTGCAGGGGGGTTTTCCGCTGGGTCTCGGCGGATTATGGCCAGGGTCCCAGGGTAGCGAAGGTCAGCATCTGGTCGCGGTGTGCTTCGAGGCTGAGGCCACTAAGCTCGGACAGGTGCGTCAACTTGGCCGCGCGTCGCCGCTCGAGCCCGATCCATCCCGTAATATCCTTTGCACAAAGACCTAAATGGTTGTAGTTAAATAATTCAAACATTAAAGTTAAATCTTCATTGAGTGCGAAAGAGTGTTTGGTACTGAGTCACCTAGTAAGTGTGTACAGGTTTCTATGACGCTTATTGAATTGCAGCTGGTGGTAGGGGTAATAAAAAAGAAATTTCAGCAGGAAAAGATTTCTTCGCTGCCTTTATGTTGTAATAATTCAAATTATTTAATTAATAGTTCAAATGTTTCAAAAACTACTTAAATTTACTTTAATTTAAATAACGCCTAAGTGCGTGCCCTGAGTATACACTAAGTTACTCGGTTATTAGTCAATATTACTATCGAAGCGAACGGATTAATCTTCTTATCAAAATCTGAAAAAAAATTGTGGTAAAAATTATATCTATACGGTTTATCGCGGTAATTGATCTCGTTGAATTTATTTTACCATGATAAGCCGTTTTATCGCAATATCGCACTTTGTACTGAAAACCATTTTTAAAATAGACACTAGACTTTTAAAAAAAGCTTCGTATTATTTTACTGATAAAATCTATATACCAGTGATGAATTTGATCATATCATCACTTTATTTTATTTCAAAATAAGACCCCCGCAGTATGCGTCGAAGCGAAGCTATTACGATTGGTCCCCACGGAAGTGCATCCGCCAATCCAGACGTCGGAAACTGCGCTGTGCGCAGTCGCACACGCGCATTCGAACTGTATAAACAAGCATTCGGCGGTGCCAGTAGGAAGAAAAAAAAACAAGCATTATCGCGTAAACACATACATATACTGACTGCAGTCGCCGTGTGTTGTTTCTCGCTGGCGGTATCGAGGCGAGCGAGCGAGCGAGAGAAGAGAGCAGACAGAGAGAGACCGAGGAAGAAGCAGAGCGAGAAGACGCCGACGCGCTGAACACACCAGGGCCTCGCTACACACACAGGTATACGTCAGTGCGCACAACTGCGGCGCGTGTTTTTCTCCGGCGTCGACGGTATTATATCCGGCGCGCGCGTATTTTACCCGGAGCGCAGGCAAATGGTGGCCGCGGCGATGCCTCTGCCGCTCGCCCATTGATCGGCTAGTCCCGCGCACGCACGCGAGCCAGACGGAGAAGGCCCGCGCGAATACACGCAGAGTCCGCGGGATCCGTCGACGATCAGCGACGCGCACGCACCGCGTAGCCTACGCTCGCGCGAGAGCCGCAGCACCGCACTCGGAGAGAGAGAGCGAGAGAGGCCAGCGTCTCGGGAGGACGATAAATACACAGACGGTGGGAATAAAGGCGCGGAGGTGAGCCGCGCGACCGGAGACCGGCCAGGGGCCTCCGCCGGCGACGACGACACCGCGAGTCCGGTCCCCGAGGCAGTCATGGTGAAGCTACCGAAGAAGTTCAGCATCGGCGAGAAGATCTTCGCCAAGGTTCGAGGTTATCCGCCTTGGCCGGCCAAAGTGAGTCCCTGCAGCTTTTCTTTTTTTTTTTCTTTTCTTTTTCACTTCTTTGCCTGCGAGAGGTTGGGAATTCTGACGGGGGAAGGTATTTTGCTCGGTTTTTTTTTGGAGGGGAGAGGCTCCTGGGAATGCTGCTTTTTCTGATTCGAATTGGAGTTGATTTCTGCGGGGGAGCTTAGCTTGTTATTTGGAGTTGATAGTGATCGAAGAACATTGGTGTTCGTGTGGTAGTCTTGGAGGTGCTCTTCAAAGTGTGCGGTTGATTTAACAAGTATTTTATTTGTTTTTCAGATAGACAGGATCACTGATGCAAATACAAAGAACGCAAAGTATCATGTTACATTCTACGGTACTAATGAAGTGTAAGTTTTTTCGCATACTTAAGTACAACAGTTGTAACAAATCCAAATTTCATGAATATAGCATACGCTTGCATGAGAAAAGTCTGCATTGTGAAATGTTACACATGTGTGACCTAATTCACAGAAATACCTTATAGATAGGTATAAAATTTAGTTTGAACAATGTTTTTAAAAAAGAATTAAAGCTCAAAAACAATTGCAAGTCTAATGATTTACCAAGTCTGCTATTATTTTACTAAAATATCAGAAAACTGAACTACCTAAAAGATTGTATTTAACAAATCAATGTAAAATTTCAGAGGAATCTGCAAAGTTGAAGATGTCTTTCAATATGCAGACAATAAGGAAAAATTCACCAAAACAGCAAAGCGAAAACTTTTTCAACAAGGTATTCAACAGCTTGAAGAGGAATTGAAAAAGTATCCAAATCCCAGCTATACTGATTCTTCAAAAGGTATGATAAAATCATGATCAACAAAATGTACTTTCGCTTTAAAATATGTATTTTACTTATAAAATATTATTACGGTAGATTCAGAAAGTGCTGAAAATGTACCTGAAAATGTGGATGATCCTTCTGAAAAAGAAGGTGAAACTACTATCTTATCTTCGGTTGATGGAGAAGGAGATGAATCTGGCAACCTTGTAATCGATGAAGGTGATAAAAAAAGAGCTATAAAAAGAAAGGCACCATCAGTTCAAAATACTCCTGTAAGTTATAATAATTTTTACATGTTTTTTAATCTGTAATGTTGCAAATCTGCACTTAAAATTATATGTGATGTGGGATGTTGTCTTGTAACACAACATATTATAAGTTATAAATGTTGTTATAACAGTCCCTAAATAAACTTAGGATCTGCCGACAGGTTATTTTCAAGCTTAAGTAGCTTGTGCGATTGCTCCTTACATCAATTTATAGAAAAAAAATATTTCGTAAATTTTAGTAAATTTAGTTATATTAATTAGAGTATTTAACTTTTTATAGGAAGTCGAAGTAAAAAAAAAGAGAGGACGAAAAAGTATGGCTACTATTTTAGCAGAAAATGCTGCATTAAAACAAGAAGCGGCTCATGACTCGCAAGATGAAGATTCAGAAAAAAAAGTGGTCAGTCGCAGTGGTAGAAAAATTAAACCAAAAAGATTCCACGATTTTTCTGATGCTGAAATACCAACAGATCCATCAAAAAATGGTATGTTCTATAAATTAATTCAAATGCATTTAGAATTACTTATTTTTACCAGAAAAAATTTATTATAATATTTGAGATAGGTATTTAAAACTAGAATAATAGATAAAAGTTTAAATTATTATTACTTCTCTTTATCTTCTGATAAATACTGATCTTTGAAGGTCTAAGAAGCTTTCAAAGTAACTCTTCGGAATTAGATTGTATGACGAAGGAAGATAATGCAAGTAACGAAAGCGAGCCGAAAAGTTTGGAAAACAATGAAACCCGGGAATTAACGACTGAACAATTGAACAGATTGGTGCTTTTAGAACAGCTTCATTTAATTCGTTTACAAATAGCCCAAATTTCGAATATCGCGCCTATCACGATATAAATTTTTATCACTACATTTAAATATTAAAAAAAAAAAATGTTTTAATTTTAAAAACAAAAAAGAGGGGGGTATGTAAAGTAAATCAGTCAAGTAATTTAATAATTTTATTTTATAAAAATACATACGTTTATAACAAACTTTTTCAAATAAATACTATTTAAGTTTTAATAAAGTTCTGTGCAGTTATTACAGTTAGTAACAGCTTGAAATATAAAATATTATTTGCTAAGTTATTAACGAACATATGAATATTTGTTATAGACCAATCAATACGAAGTCGAACTAAAAGCAAAACTGAAGAGGCCAATGAGAATCAGGAAACGCCAATTGCTCCTATTAAAAAAAGGATGAGTGTTGAAAGTAAGTCAATTACATCAGATCCAGTAAACTTACACGGATCATCTGACTGCCTACACTTCCTTACTTTTTCTCGATTGCATTTGTTGATTACAATCCGACAATATTGTTTTTTTATGAGGATTAATTGGCGATCGCTGCTTTCTTTTTGTATTTCTTTTTTTTGCAAAAACTGCACAATCCCGCATGTAAATCACACCAGCTTGGCTTGATCTAATCTTACTGCTGCATTTTTTAAAATTCTATTCTAACAAAAAAAAAATCACGCAACGATTCAAAACTAAATACAAAAAGAACAAAAGAAGTACAAAAGCTGCTCTATATAATTCATCGCGTAGAGGAACGAGAAGGAAAATAAGAGAGAGAAAATAAATGATAAACGCTTGGCGCGAAGGATAGTAAGCTTTTTTAAAAAAAAAACACTGATGATCGTCGTCTTCTCCTGTGCTGATTGATGAAAACGTTCGCTTTACAGGCAAAATCAGCACGGAAGAGGACGCAGCGGTAAGCGATAGTATCGTAGACGCGGGGGGCGCGAACCCCGGCTACTCCGGGCGTCTGCTCGTGGCGCGCACGCGCGCCGGCGTGCCCGTAGGCATTAAGCTAGACGTTAATAGGCCGGATAGGTTTGAAAGCGAGGCGGAGCGGGCCCGCTGGGACCTGTCAGTCGCCCGCAACGCCATGCGCTTGAAAGAGCAGCTTGAGAGCGGCGATATCGCCACCGAGCTAATCAAAGATTCTTTAGACTTCAATGTGCATGTTCCAGAGGACGACAGGAAAGCCCAGGTCAAAGACGAGGCCGATGCCGAGAGCCTGGATAGGCTGAGGTGAGACATTTTACTTATATTTTTATCTCATTTTTTTAAGTTTTAAATTAACGGGGAATTTATCCTTTTACAGGATCTTACGTATCGAGTCGCAGATAATGTTTCTGGATACACAAATCAGGTCGAGCCTTGGCTTGGATCAAGCAAACGCTGATGAATGCTTAGAGGCAATGAATCAATTGTATGGTCTTCAGGTCACTCCTTTCATGCTAAAGAAATATTCGCCGATTGTAGAAACTATTAAGAGGGTAAATTGCAATTTTCTTGTAATATTTCTTTAGAATGTATGAATTTTATTAAAATATTTACGGACTTTATTTAGTTGCGACGGTATGTCGGAAATCTTCCGGACTGGAAACTTAGTGAAGAAGAAACTGTAAGAATTAAAAACATTTGTAATTTTAAAATATTTAAATTCTTAACTGCATTTTATTGTTTATTATTGCTTTTTATAGGCTGTTTTTAAAGAAAAAGCCGATCAAATAAAGAAAAAGGCTGAGCTTATATACAACAAATTTAAAGTGAGTTTAAACGCGTTCATTTTTTTACTTATCCTTTTTTACTGATCGTTTTAATTGATGAACATTTTTATGTTTAGACACTCTTCACCATTCCTGAAGGTCGAACATTCTGGGAAACCTTTTCCGAACAAGTAGATGTATACAAACAACACACTAAAGATATGCCTGCTGATGAAGTTTACGCCCTTTTGTATGATCCTACAGGTAATTCAAATGATTTAAAAAATGCTGCATTAAATAAAATGTTTCGATTAAAATCTAATTTTCTAATTATTCAATTTTAGAAACAGCGAAACCTGGAGTTGAGTCTAGTACGGATTTAGCGAGTTCCATTAAAAGTGATACTCCCGCTGAGTCGGCAGCGGATAAAAACATTACTGTTGTAGAGTTAGATGCAGCAGAGTAACATAAGTGAAAATCTTATATTTGCCAATTGGACTTAACCCTTAAGTGCGACAAGCTGTCGTCGATGTATGGAAAAGGGCAGTATCTTTTATTTGACGAGAGTTGGTTTGTATGATTGATATATGTTTATTGATTATGGATAAAAGAATTTACCTTTTTCTATATAAATCTGAAATGTAAAATCAAAGAATTCGTCTATTATGTGAACACACTATCTTAATGGGAATAGGTTTATTTAATTCAAAAGTTCAAATATATCTTACAACAAATTTTATCAAGAAATTTAATAGACTATATTTTGTTACTTCTTATTCAAGAGTAATATTCATTCTTTGTTTTTAATTAAAACGTTAATTAATAGAAAACAAAGAAATTATTTTATAATTAAAAATATAAATATATAAATCATTAAAAATAAAATTTTTTAATTTAAGTTGAACAACCTATTCCTAATTAGATATTATTAAGATTTGATTGATCATCCTACAGAGAGATTAGGAATTGTTTTTTTCTATTTTACATTTTATTGTCCATCAAATGTTTAAAAAAATTCAAGAATATTTTAAATCATTGCTATGCTGATATTCTTTTAAAACTGACTTTTGATTATTGAGTTTTAATAATCTGTCTTGATTAAGACTTTAAATAAGTCGGTAGTTCCAGTAATTTAATTAAGGCATAACTTAAAAATTAATGATCTGACAAGTAAGTCTCAATCATTTATAAAACTTGGAAATTGTGAAATGAGAATATTTTTAAAAATAATGAGAATATCATGTCAGCAATGCTTTGAATGATTCAAAAATAAATTACAATTACTTATGAATTTAACAATTTTTATTGTAAACGATGTCAAATAGTCTAAGAGCGTCGTGATATGTATTTTACATTTACACTTGATCGTTTGTGTTGTATCATAAGGGTATAATGCATCTACGATAATTACGAGTTCGTTTTATTATATTGTAATCGATAGATAATGATCGGATGTAAAGTTTAATATCTTATTTGAATCTAACGTAATTGTGATACTTTGAATCTATAAGATCATATATGTTAAGTTTAATTATAGGAAACAAATATTACATTTTGCACCATTCACTCACCATTAAGAATATTTTTTGAGATAAAATAATATTGGTTTTTGTCTCAATAGCATAAAACAGGGGTAAAACAATATAGTGCATATTTTATTAAACTCGGAAGAGTGAGAAAAGTCGATCATTATCCTTCACTTGCAAGAAACAAAAGTAACCGTATGCACAACAAACAATATCGGTTGCAACCTCGTAACTACGTTCTGCAAATCTTACCATTGTACATTATTTCGTTTGTTTCCTTCTATTTGTCAAACCCATAATTTTCTACTAGGAGGGACGAAAGAAGTACGGAATAGTTCAAAACTGTTAAGCTTTATCGGGGTTTCAGACACCAAGATGAAAAAAAAATAGTTTAAGATAAATGATGTAACGGAGATTCGAGTTTCATATCCTTCGGATTAAATCTGTACTAAAGATATTTTGAATAAAAACTGTTACGAGAGAGTTGTAATGTATTTTGCACGCGGAAAAGGTGTTTTAAAATGTTTTTATTATCGAACCATGCCTTCTATGCCTTTTTTTTTCATCGATAAGCTTGCAAATCGCAGAAATCAATCATAAATATAACTTACGTCAATATTTACTTTAAAATTAATGTAAATAAATAGCTAAGGGAGTCGTAGAAATATTTTTCCAGCATAAAAATCATTGTAACTTAAGATCATGTAATTTGCTACAAACTAATGTTATTTAATATAAATACAATGTAAAAATTTTTACTAAGAGAATACATTAAACTTTTTGAAACGAATCACCAGTCTAAAAAATGCGAACTCGCCCATCAAAGTACACGCAACACACAATTCGAAGAAATCTTCAGCCTAGAAATATTTCATCGTACAATAAGAAAGCGCAGACTCGAGGAAACCACTTCACTTCTTGCCCTTCTTCTTCTTTTTCTTCTGAGCTTCCGGCCAGGGGAATCCGCGACAGAGCAGCACGTCCATGATGTTGTGGCAGGTGTAGTAGGCATTCTCCATCGCCTCCTCATTGAAGATGTCCATGGCGAAGCGAGCCTTGCCTCCGCTGCGCTTTGAGCCGCGCGAGCCCTTCTTCCCGCCTTTGGATTTGCCCTTGCCACCGCCGCCTCCGTTGCCATTCTTGCCGTTTTTCTTCCCCGTCGACTTCTTGCGGCCCTTGTCAGGCATCGTCGATTGTCTTCGCCTTTTACCTCGCTGTAACGTATATTTCTTTATAAACTTTTGCGAATTTTCATAGCGTATATTCGTTAAGAGACTTTTTTACTTATATTTTGCTCTGAATTTCATTTCGTGAAAATTGAATATTTAATTCAAAATTAAATGATGATATATCTTTTATAGTGTTAATGAGTTTAATAATGACGCCGTATCAACGTGATTCATGTACATACTTCGTCCATTGTTTTTAGATTAAAAATATGAGAGTGGAAAATATTGTAAGAGGAATAACTTCAACAACTCAATTTATCAAATGAAAATTATCTTCGATTACTCGGTTAACAGAATTGATGCGTAAAAAAATGAGTTATGTGATAACGAAAAGTCGATACTTTATTGCGCAATAAAAATATTAGGTAATACATTTTTAGTAAAAATTATCAATTTTTTGTAAAATATAAAAGCGAACTAATGTTTCTGATAAGTCTTTCTTCTAATTATACTTTTAATACGTATCTTATCAATTTAAAATCAATTAAGGGATCAGTTCTAAGCGAAAACGAAGCGGCGCGCTCAAGTATCTGCGCTTATATATAAGTATACTCACCTCGTGAAAAAAATGTCAGTGCACTTGGCCTTAGCGCCTCATGTCTTCCGCGGAAGCATCGACGAGAAAACGCGCTAGTCCTGATAAATAATATAAACAAACAAATGCTAGGCTCCGAGCGAAATACGAGCGCGCAGGTAGGTGGCCGCTGCACCTATACGTATAAGCGTATGCATACCTCGCTGGCCGCTTGTTGAATCGATAAATGGCGCCTCCGCGTACGCTACCATACAGCCTCGTGAGCCATCGTGACTTTGAAAGTACTTTGGTTTTTCAATAGTTTATTCAGGAGGTGAATGCACCGTCGCTGTTTAATCATTCTGGAAAATATATTTTTTTTCAGTTTCTATAGCTGCTGCGTAGGAGACTTTAGACGATGTAAAATTGAATGTCGGATTTTAAAAATCTGCGTTGTAAATTTTTTACTTTTATGGATTTTTTTAATGCCTGTTTTTTATTTATGCGTTGAAATGACAGTTTTTAGAGATAGCTTCAAATATTTTCTTAAAAATTTCATTTAACGCTTTAAAAGTAAATTATATTCATTAACAGATACATGAAAAAATGATCAAATATTAACTTCCATATTAGTAGTTGAAATGAAGCATTTTTGTATGTATACTTAAATACGCACGCACTTGACTGCACTTGAAAATTAATATTGTACAATTTTTATTCAGTGAAAACGTTCTTTTGATCAAAATCGAATACCATCTGATTATTGTTATAATTGTTAAATCGATATCGATTTTGATTAAACCTGCATGTGCAAAAAAGAGGAATCTTCGTCGCTTTTTGCGGACAGAAGAAAGTTCCGGAATTGCTCTTAGGGTGGACACTTTGAAAATAGTCAGTTTTAGGTCGACGTTATTTTTAGGGCTACTCGAAACATCGCGCTCCTTCGCTTTGTGCGCCCAGCGATTTTCGCTCCAACCCAGTTTAAAATTTCACAAAGCCAAGCGCCTCCGCGCCCTTCAACATTCAAAACCACCGCCGCATCCTATTCTTCGCTCCTTTTACGACACTTTCCCCGCGGACGATAATTTTTCCAACGCGCGCAATTAGCCTACTGCGATCCTTGCCGAAGGTTTATTTGCACTGCGCTCTCCAAACCTCCTTTATATCCATCGCCGTAAAAAAAAAGTAGGAAATAGCTTACGCGCTCGAGATCCGCGGGGATGAAACTACGCGGCCGCTTTCCAAATGCTTCGGGTGAAGAGCGAAGGGAAAGAGCGCGCCGCGGGTTTCCCCGCGCGGCTTCAGTTTCGCGCGCCGGCGAATTTGCAACTCTAAACGAGCGGTGAATCAACTCGGCCGCTCGTCAATTTGTCCAAAACGCCGAACAATTTACAATGCAAAATGTTCGGCGCGCGCGACTTTCTCAGGTCGGCCGATAAATCGCCGCGCGAAGCGGGTCAGTCGAGCAGGAGGATCGGGGAAATTTTAACAGGGGGTCGTTAAAATTTTTTTGAGCGTCGATCAAAATTTTTTTATGGTCGCGTTGTACAGTACATTAGCTTAGTTTCCGTTTCGCGCTAGTGTGTATAGAGTTCATTACGCAGGGAGGAAGTTTCCTTTTTGTTGACTCGCGCTTGAAAATTCTCGGGGGAACACGGTTATTGTTATTGCCGCCGTCATGATATCGCAAATGCTTTATTGCTTTATGAGTAATTGCGCGTTATTGATCCCTCTGTTCGTTGAAAAAATGTTTATTATTGTAGGGTATTATTTTTTTTAGTGGTTGTCGGAAATCTCGGCCGACCATTCATTAGATTATAATCAATAATAATAATTTTGTATTATTAATTCTGTTTGTTTATACATCGCTCGTATTCAAATAACAATGATTTGTTCAAGAATCGTTAAACAAACGTTAAACATTTATAAATGTTTGTAAAACGCTTTTTTATTAACATTTAAAGTTAGGGATCATTCGAGCGCGTTAAATTGATAATTAACAATGTAGATGCAAATACTGTTAAAGAGAAGAAAGTAAAATTGTTAATATCATTTTAACTAAGAAAAGTCTGTAAAGTATATAAGAAAAATGTATTCGACAAAAAACTGCCGCTCTTTTTTGGTGAGTCATCTGATTATCTGATTATTATGACTTATGAACAGATGTTAAGGCATGTATAATATGTATGTTCGTATAGTTAAATCATTGTTTTTGGAGCGTATGGTAAAAGTCACTTATTTGTCATTTATTCCATTTGATTTCGTTTTTATGCAACTTACATAAAATATTAGGACAATCGAAAAAGAAATCGATGACAATGTTATCGTATGTGAGCAATCAAAACAATACCTGGGAACCTACCCATTAAATTGGGGAAATTTGCCGTGAGAATATGGGACTTTCCCATTTACTACATCGAATTTTTATTACTGTAACTAGGAAGTACCTTGCATAACCCAATATTTTTATTTTGCATGTTTGTTTATTAGCGCAAAAACAAAAGTTTCGTTTTAAAAACTTCTATTGTAGTTTATAATATTAGTATTTATTAAAAAATGAAAGTTTACTGTTTTTCAAACTTTCGCGCTATATTTAAATTTCATTATAAAATAAAGCAATGAAATTAATCTAATTTTTAATTAAGCCTTTACTAAGTGTATTTATAAACAGTAAAGGCCGTGATCGGCGATACAAAGTAAACAAAACATTAAAAAACGGTACCGGAACAACAAAGGGAAAAGTTCACAATCATCCTTGTAATAAAAAATGAAAGAAAATCAATAGTTCCCCGTCCAAAAGTAAATTTTCCCAAGTAACATATCTTTATCCCCGTCAAACACCATGACAAATTACAGACGCGGCCTGACGATCGACCGCCGCGAGCCTCCGATATATCCGCGTGGCCGTCACTTGCAGAGCAGACCTTACGCGAAACTTTCGCGAAGCCCGCCCGCGCGCAAGCGCGCGATAGAGAGAACCAACCGCGAAATCGGCGTTTCAGCTGTACGGCGCGCGTCGGCCTGTAAAAAGACGGGAGTCCGCCGAGCGGAGAGCTCAGTCGCGAACGAGCAGCGAGCTTGTACACGCGTCCTCCGATAGTGTGTGAGAGAGAGAGGGAGAAAGAAGCACGCCCTCGCGGCGGAAGCGCATACGATACACACAGCCGCGGGCCAGTATAGCGACCATAACCTCACCGCGCGGTCGCGGGTGGAACGACGCCGCGCCTCCGCACAGTGTCAGCCGCCTCTTTATGGAGCTGGACGACGAGGAGTCGCCGCGCGTCTGAGAGCTGCCGTCATCGTCGCCAGTGATTGTCTCCATCGGCCGGGTCACGAGCCGCGAGGGAAGGCGAGAGAGGCTGCGCAGAGGATAGAGGCGGCCGAGGGGGCGAGCGGGCAACCATGTCGACGGCACTGCTGGCGCTGTTCGCCGTGATCCTGTGCATCCTCTTCAGGATACTCAACGTGAACAGCGCGCCCCAGAAGCCGGTGCTCATCTGCAAGGACCAGACCTTCCTCTCCACGGTGCTCAAGATAGCGCCCGTCATTTCGGAGCCGTGAGTACCCTTCGTCGAGTCCATGCACTCACACACACATCCCGCCTATTTTTTTTTCTCTCGCCGGGAGTGCGTCATCTCCCTCGGGGTGCACGGCAGGTATATCGTTGCCCGCGCAGGTGTCGGGTTTTAGTAGGTTGCTTCCAGATGTTTTCTTTTTTTTGCGCGAGTGAAATTGATCGAGTGACAGTGCGATGAGGTGAATGGAAGGTTCTGGTTGATTCGCATAGTGTTATTATGTAAATAACTTGGCTAAAAAGGAATGATCGATTGGAGGTGTCAGAATGTGTGCATTTCTGTGCATGAATCCGCGATACTATCAATGTACACAGTGAAGAGTGCGTCGCATTCTATTGTTTCGCTATCGTCGCGAAATTTTTATTGGCAATTTCAGCGGTTTAGCTATTTCCCGAGCATAGATAACGGTTAATCGTGGTACTTAATTTTATTTTAACTCCTCCGCTCAAAAGCTAATCGAAGTTTCCAGCGGTAAGAAGCGGTAACTGTTTACACTAAAATAAGTGCTTTAAGATAGCGGGGATACGACAGTATTTTCCGGCTGTCCGCAATGTCAACACTGACAGCTGATGCTAATAGTCGTAACAACTCGTTCCAATAGTTTTCAGCTGAGTTCAGGTGTTATTGAAGCCGAGGAACGTTCTAGGAGAATCTTATTCTCGGCGGTGGTCCTTGACATCTTAGTGTCTCGGTGCAGAACCACCGCATCTTTTTTAGCGAATTGTATTAATGGACCGCTTGCTCGACGCTCCGAAACGCCTAAATTTAAATTGTTTCGAGCTAATAAAAAAAATCCGGCTTTTTCGGTCAAAACATTCGGAAGCGGACTCGTGACGCAATTCCGCCAAAATGTATGATCGCATCTCGGCATCCTGCCCTGGAGCTTACACGATTTTGCGGCATTCTTTTTCGTTTTTATGAAACTAGTTTGAGAATCAAGATATACACTCTTTTATTTTACTTTAAATTTCAATTTTTTAATTATTTTTATGTTCGAATATTTAAACGACCTCGACGAAGTCATAAAATTGTTGCAATTTAATTTTAATGTTTGAAAATTTCTTGAAGTAAAACAGTCTTTAAGCACTTCATCGGTAAAGAGTACATTGAATCGCACATACTTGCGCGCGATCGATCCGTTAGCTGTTCTAACAAACGTAACAATTTCGTCAATGAGATCCACTTAATTTTTCCTTTCACCAATGAGCGAGAGCAGACCGAGACATTAACCTTTGTGCAATTGAAAAAACGCCCCGCCGCCCATTACACTCTTTAATTGCTCCATCCAATTAAATGGGAGTCAAATGCAATTAAAAAAAGAGAAGGTAAGGAACGCGCGCGCTTCCGACCGTGAATTCCTTACCGCCACGTTGATTCGCATAAATTGCGCACGAAATCAAATGAAATAGCGAAAGGATACGAACGGAGTATTCTACTGTGTTCCAACGTTTTGTTTGTGCAATCGCACTTTGTGGAAATAACCGGGGACCTTAAAATTGATATAGATAAGTTATTTTGCAATACCGAAAAATAATGTATTATCTCTCTCCTCGCCTCGTGATAGACACAACATTTCGAATATCGAATAAGAAAATGCGACTTTAAGTATCATCGCGGAGCCAGTGACGGCAAGACAATACTATAACATTTTGACCTCGCGTGGAGTTCCACTTCTAACGAATGAAAAAAAGCGCACGCTTTTTAAATTTCCGCTGCAGCCAGCGCGCGTGAACCATAATTGGTGAAAGTAGTTTGTTTGCTGGAGCTCTAAAAATCCCACTGCATTTTCCACCGCCGGCATCTCGATGTTAAACGCTCGAAACGAGCATCGCGAGAAACCGCCAATCGCGCTGCATTTCAATTAAACAAAAAAAAAACGGCTTTTTCTCCGGTGCAACGAAATCTCGAAATTTAGATTTTAAACGTTCACGTTACGGGAAACCGTCAATTTTAATTAATCCTTTAATCACCCCTGTTACGTATAAGTAACATTTTAAAAAAGTACTTATCTCTTCTTTTTAGTAAAAAAAATTAATCACTAATAATGTAAAATAAAATTGTAGGCGCAAGAACCTTAATTATTAGGTTACATTTGCAATAAATCTTAATAAAGTAGAATTTTTAACAAAATTAAGAAATTTTGTAATTTAAAGTATATTTATTTATTTATTTATGAATGATTAAACGGACTAAGAGGTCCTTACAATTAGAAACTTAAAACAATTACTAATATACTTAAATTAATAATCTTGAACCTAAAACTTTACAGGTACGCTATCGATAAAAAGTTTGATACGCCGCAGCTGACAGGATCTTAACGTGATGATTAAAGCAAATCCTATCGAAATTAAAAAGAAAAGATAGGATTCTGGAATCTTCGTCGAGTGCCGAGCGTGCGCCACCCACCGTGCACCTGCATCGCTCGGCGCGCATGCATCGCAACCTTGAGTAGGAGCGATAATCAATGCGGGCGCCTCGGAAGGAGCACGTCGCGGGGGCGGCGCTCGCGCACAGGCGCGATACGCACCCGGCGAAAAATCGCACGGTGAGAGACGGAGAGAGGCGGACATATACATATACCCGGACGACTTTTTCCGCCTTTCCTGCCGTCTCTTGGCTAAGTGGCGGAGGAAAGTCCGGTCGGTTGCCAATGTGTGGGGAGCCCCCGGCGATATGTGTCGCCGCCGTAACGGTTCAACGCACCTGCCGGTGGAAATTTCGCGAGCCTGCACACCGTCGAGGTTAGATTCGTCCCGAGGCACTGGGGCACGAGGAGGAGCTGCTTTTCGAGGCGAGAAGTAACGGCATTCTTTCTCTCTTGCTCTCTCTGTTTGGATGCGTGGGTTTACCTACATGGCGACTGTTTTTCTTTCTCGAGACGAGTGGGAAGGATGTGGGTTTTTTGGGGTAATTTACGACGCCGACGTTTTTTTTTTCGGTGAAATGATTGCATACCCTAAAGGTTCCTTTTTTACGTGGTAAACAATGATGTTTTTGTTGTTCCTTTGTATAATGTTTATTTTGAATTGAATTGAAGTGGCAATCTTGTATTGAACTATTGTAAAGAGCCTTGGAAATTATCAACTTTGTCAGCACATTACTAGTAGAGTAAACAAAATAAAGTACTATAGATAAACTAAACAAAGTTAATATTACTTTGTCACAAATATTCACAATACACACATTTTAACTAAAGAAGTATCAATGATCTTTAACCTAAGGTAATAGATCAATTAAGAAACCCTCCTGCGCAGTTAATATCTCGTCCTGAAATGGTCGCCTTTACTGTAGCTATCGCGTACGTAGGAGAGTTATTAACCATCATTAAAATAAGCAAATGTTTCTATTGATCCAAAGAAACAACCAGAATCCTCATATCATACGGAAGGCTCGGTCTATATACTCGCTATATAAGCGCGCGTCGCGTAACTGTAGTTAAACACAATAACATCGTTTCTTCCCTATCGTCTTTTTTTGAAGAAAAAAAAAACGAGCTCTTCCGCTAACAAGTAGTCCAAAAAGTCAGCGCCGATTTATTTCGCCTTGCTCCGAAACGTGTCGCAAGTAAACGGTCGTTGAACCAAGTGAGAAAAAAAGTAGGCTCCTTTAACGCCACTGAGGTGTAACGACTTGTCCTGCACGGATCGATCAAATTGCCTATTCAAGTTGCTCTATTGATGACAATTTTTTTCTGCAGGTCTAATTATCGCCGTGTGTCAATATAATTATCTCGGCTACCACCACTCCGGAACTGGCGAATATTGATTGGCGAAAATTGTCGCTGTTAATGAGCCCACGAAGTATGTAAAATAATTGGACTGTCGACTTTGTTTCGATCGATTGCAAATTGACGTCGGTTTTGCGAGTGCCTCTCGCTTTCAACGAGTTTTAAATTGATAAATTAGTATACTCGAATCGAAGCGAAATTTTTCGCAAAATTTAAACGGACGAGTAAGATTTTATCAAGTATCGTTGCAAAATAGATAGTGGCGCTTTATTTATGACTCAATACTTTTTCTAATTTTAGATAAAACGCGCGGTAAAAGCGTATTTGTACTATGTTAAGGCTAGGCTACAGCAGGCTGCGAGACCTTAATTAGTCACTCTTGTGTGTTAAAAATAAAACGGATCTCGTCGGATGGCTTGGCGATTTTTCGTGTCTTCGCTGCATACTCGGGCGTAATTAATTAAAGCGATACTTTCGCCCCAGTAATGAAATTACTTTCACATCTCGAATCGCATCTAATAGTCTCGTAATGGGCTCGTATCGACGAGATAATGAAAGAGCCAAGCTGCTTTTTGCATTCGGTCGGACTTCGCTATCTGAAAATCTCATTAGGTACATTATAAGTACTGTTATCTCGTAGGAATTAGCAACAAATGGAAGTTTACTTTCAATTTATATGAATCACTATATTAACAGTTTAGTACTTCACAATTCCAACATAAATAAATTAAAATTGTTTTCACGAATATAAATTTCCCAATGCGTAATCTAAAATTTATGCAGTTATTTTAATGTACGCACTTAATTAAAGTATATTATATTTAATATTCAAAGTATCTTTCGTCCTTTAAACTTTTCAAAGTCAAACACGAGTGTTTCGTTCCAGCAGGCGTGAATCTTTCTCGACACCAAAATAAAAAAAATGTCCCGCGCGCAGCTCATTAAAAATTCGTCGAGCGAGTCACCACTGCCGCCCGACACACATGCGAAGCATTCGCGACTCGCGGACATTAGATCATCGAGTCCCCGCCTCGCTCCCAAGGAGATTCGCTATCGCATCTTACGCTCGTGCACACACCGACACACACACACAATCGCAGGCGAGTAATCACTCCCTGTGAGTCACTCGTGCTCGCGCGATATTGTGTGTTTTGGCGAAAAAAAGGACGGAGAAATATACACTTTTGCGGTGGCGCGCGCGCGTGGAGTCGCTGTACAGCTGGCCGGCTGGCGAAAGGAATTTCGCGCGGCTTTCTGGAAGTTTCAGCAGATGCTTGAGAGTCTGGCTGAGGCTTTGACGAAAATTTGAAGCGAAATTTTTACGACGAAAAATCGGTTTTCAAAAAGCAGCTTTGTAGAGAGAAAACGAGTTTATCTGTGAACAGGTACGTCGCTGTTGAATCATCGTGTGATTAAAATTGCATAGTTAAGATGCAAACTCTATTGTTTTTGACTGTATTGAGTTGATTCAGATTGTGGAGTCTTATCAATGCCAGACTATAATAAAGATAATTTTTTCAAATATTTTAGGTTGTATGCACATGCATTTATTACTTCATTTTTAAATGCTCTTTTACGTTTACGTAATTAGAAGTTAATAACTGCAATGAATGTGATTTTTTATTACAAAAAAAGGAGGCGATAGATGGTCAGTCATCAATGTCAAAAGTAATTTCCTTGTTTGTTTAGTTAAAACCTTGCGACTTTTAATCTTTTTTTCAATCGCAGTTTGTTGATATTCTCGTGGATAAAAGTGATAGGGTGCTTAAAGCATTATTATTTCTGTGAAATCCAATTGATTATTGACCAAGCTGCGCTTATTTCCAATAACTGAGAAAGCATTCATTTCTGCGATTCAATTAATCCGCTCGTCTTTCCAATAACTGGTCCTGTGCCAAAAAAAGATAATACGCATGCCATTTATTTTTATACTTCCCCCGATACTCACTTTATGATTTCTTAAACGCAACGAATTATGAATAAATCGTCCGTAAAGCTTTTCTTCCTTCCTGGAAAATTAAAAAACTATAGGTCTTCACTTGATTAAGTTTGTGTCAAGGATAGACGGTGGCGGTACCAAAAAAGAGCATCCGATTTCCTGTGAGTCACCGAACAAAAATCAATTCCTGGTACGCCTTACAACTTTAAAGTTTTAGCTCATTCAGCATTGCTCGTAAGCATTGCGGTTTGTTCGCGATGCATGCTGATATGCAGTCGCCAGAAGCACTTTTAATTTTCTATTTATAGAGAGTGATCGCTAGTCGCGGTAACCCTTTTGATCGATCGATGTACGTTCGTCATTGATTCATAGCTTACATTAAACATTATCGTCTCTTCAAGGGGATTCGAAACAATGCTCGATTGATAATTTTGGACGGCAAGTGTCTTTGAAGTGTTGATACAAATTTACGGGTTTCTCGCGTGACGTAAGGCCAAATTTGCGGCTTTACGTGACTGAATACCTTAGGAAAATACTCTACAATTTACGAATAGTATAATTTACAGATAATTATCAATTATGCAAATGTATAATGATGTAACTTTGTGTCAATGGATTCTGTAACACGTGTTTTATTTCAATAATTAAAGGACCAAATCATTATCGATTCTTTTCACCTTTTGGCAGTATTAAAGGCAATATTAATGAAGCGTCGACTGTTTTAGCAAAAGTTTGTTATTTACGGCTGTTGCTTCTTTATGCCTTCTGAAAATAGATAACGTGGACAATGCAGCGTGCATGAAATTCCAGAAAACTTTCAATGCTGAATGCGCGTCGAGTCAGTCTCGGCGTATAGACCTGTTATGAATGGGTCAGTCATAAGTAACATTCTTCACAATTGAATTTGAAAAAAATGACAAGTTAAATATGTGTGTAAAAGAAAAAATATTTACGATGCATTTCTTATTGTCCTTGATAATTTTACAAAGAGATATATGAAATAAAACTCTGAAACGTTTTTTTTTCTTCTTAATAAATTATTACTATAAATGACATTTTTCAATAAATTATAACGAAAGTACGTAATGCCATTCTCAAAATCGGACAATTGCATGACGCAATTCATGAATTAAACTGAAATAAATCTGTCTCGTAGTCTGGGAAAAAATGGCATTGTATAAAGTCTTCCAGACACTAGCTAAAATTAATGCGACCTCATTAACGCGTCTTGAAGTTTGCACAGTGCTAATTGGGTTGCACTTATCATACAGTGAAGTTCTGTGCTCATTCATAACGCATGCAGAATCAAAATCTAGTTTTCACGTGTGCAAAACACTCGCATTCCCATTTAAGATTCTTAGTTACGTCATTCTTATCAGTGAATCGTTGACCTCACACTTTTTTTTAAATACGCCTCATTATTAGTTACTTTATTATCTAAAGCAGGAATTTCACCAGTTCTAAATGTGCAGTTTGTACATTTTTTAAATAGGCTTATCTATAAATTAAAAATGAAAATACATTGTTGTCTAAAAAGTGCGTTTACCTTTAAGAAAAATAAATACAAGTTTTCCTTTTACGTGCACTTGGGAAGTGTACGGATTGTCATTGACAATTACGAAACGACCATTAAGATAAAATTGCCCGTAAAGTACGGCGAAAGAAAGCACAATTCAGGAACCTTGATCAATTGAGCTAGCAACAAATTTGTAATTTATCGCTACTCCATCGATAGCTACTTCCTTTTGATTGTTGCACGATAGGCTGTCATTGCTTGGGCTAGAAAGCGCGACTCGGACTTACGCGCGCTGCTTAATTTGCGAAAAACGAATGGATCGGCGTGTACGCGCGTTTCCTTGTAATTTGTCACACTCTTTTGAGCTCGTCCTTTTCCTTGTTTCCGCTCGATTCCCGAGTGAGCTGTGCCGAGCGAACGAAGTAATAGAGTTGAACGAAACTACTGGCGGATGTCGTTTTCATTTCTGCTTTTCCGATGGCAATCTATTGTCACGGCTGGAATCGATTTGCATGTTTACTCTGGATTGGCGAATGTCCCGCTCGAAAGGGACACGGCTATTAATGGGCGTGTATACGTCGATACGCCGAGTGTGCCTTTAATTACTTTTTTTAATCTCGAAATTACAATGTTGACGCGGATGTCCTTCCAGCAGCCTTCTGTTATTCACAGTTATCGCGGTGTAATTTTTTTCTGCAATTAGACGCATGCGATCAATTTTAGATGACCCACATTTTAATATCGCGCTTTATTTTTAGCTAATGGAATAATGGGAATGTAATTTCGCTACTTGGTCGTTTTATCGCTAGAGATGCTTTCGTTAGAGGCTGTGTAAAAATCACGATTTTAACCTACTTACTATTTGAGGTCCACATTGTAGTGGAATTTTTTTCCGGATTTGACACACGGCAGATTTAAGGCTTTACGAAAATTTCATTACTAAATTTCTCTGACCTTAATAATACACCGAAGGTGTTTCAGAAAATGGAAGTAAGGCTTGAAAAATGTAATAACTCTTTTAAATTCATCCGCATCCTACATACAATTTATTACAAGAACATCAACTTGCAAAATTATGGTAGCAAATGCACAGTCTGAAAGATATAGTTTGAACGATGATGCAAGATAACAGAAAAAACGCAACAGCGGAAAATATTAAAGATCCTCATTAGTTATCGACGTAAAAATAGTAGTGAAAGTTAAAGCACAAAGTATCGAACGTTGCATAAAAAGACAACGATCCTTTCGTGATTTATCGCCAGGCGACGACGAAAGTAATGCATTTTAATGTATGGCAGAAAAAGGCGGAATAACACGCGATTCAAACTACTTTCAACGACGTGTAATAACCCGGCAGCAGAGGGAAAGAATCTATGCCACTTCGAGTCACTGTCCCGGATAACAATTTAATAAAACGCTGATCCTGCTTCATCAGCGGATTATTTCTGCTGCTCCAAGCGGGTTGCAATTTTTTTCTTCTAGCTGTACAATTTTTTTTGCTCCGTTCGTATTGAATCGTCATTGTTCGTTCATCAATAAGAATTTAGATCGTTTAATTTCAGTTATAGTTATTTGTTTTTTTTTTTTTTTATTATTTGAAGAATAGATATTGGAAATTTTTAGAAATGATATATAATAAATTCGTTTGATAAATTAAATGTTTCAGCAAAATTTGCAATGTATATTTTTATTTTAAATATTCGAGAAGTTGAAAATTAGCGCTCTTTTAAAACACGTAATACAAGAGTTGTAATTATGAAAAGTTATACTTTTAATTTTCTGGAAAGTCCCAGCGTGTGTTACAGTTTCGCTATAAATTACTGGCTCCAGAGGAATGCTGCAAAATGCATCTAATCTTAACAAACTGTCCTCGGCTACAGCAGGAAACGAGTAGACGTGTGTCCCACGCCTTTAATTATCCTCAATTGCCGTTCCTTACTACCGCGTTTTTAGTTTTATTGAAAGAAATTCACAGCACATCAAAGTCTTGCATATCTCGATCTGCACTCTACCAAGTCTCCTCAAATTCCATCCTCAACGGCAAATAAGAAGGAAAAGTTTGCTAAAAGAAGACATAGTTACTGGTACTCTTCGCTATTCAAATTGTACGATAATCGCGAAAAGACTCTCGCCGATCATTCATAATTTCAGCGGCAGGAATGTGTGTAAGCAAGAAAGTGCGTCTCGCACAGCCTGTACCGTTAATTCGATAAAAAGATCTCGTCAGCTGATCGCGCGGTATTCTCCTGCTTTCTTCCTCTTCTAGTTCTAAATTTCTTTTTTTTTCTTTCATAGCGAGGTTCATCGTCTCAGGCTATGGAGTAAAATTTTTCAGCAGAGAAATTAAATAAATTTTCCTAGGGAGGATTTACCCATTACTCTTCTATTTCATTCATTTCTTTATTATTATTTAAAATCGAAAATAATATTACGAAAGCTGCAATTTTATCTGCGCACTCAATCGTTGATATGACGTAGGTTAAAAATAAAAATGATTTATTGGCGGGTTAAATGCTACCGTTTTATTAGCAGCGTGTACCGCGTTCGTGCGAAAAGGAGCGAAATTGCTCGTGACATTGGACAATAAAACTTGGATGAATCATTGGCGATACGATCGTTCGGTTTGCACGTAAATAAGCATAACGTCAATTTAAGTTGTTTGCTAATTGCGGGTCGAATGGGTAGGTTCGATTAACAAACCCAGTGTCAGCTTCCGCGAAGTAGTTGCCCGCTAATAAAATTTTTGCTTATACTGTCCACATGCGACAATTAGCAATGTTCCGGTGACTGAAAACGATACTCGACGTTTCTGTTTGCTGATACACAAAGAGAAAACGCGGCTCTCGATTATAACTTTTGACGTGGACTCTTGATACCATCAATTATCCTGGCTAATGAATTAAAAACTCACTTTCTAACGTCCAAGAAGGTGGAATCAGTGCCGCACATATTGAATGGTTAACGTTTCAATTGAACCGAAACTTCCGCTGAACTTTCTCCGGCAAAGTGTCAGTTTTTTTTTAATTCCAATTTCAAATTTCGCGACCTAATGAACCTGTTCCGTATATCGCGTGCTTAGCTCAGTAATTTATAAAAAGAGCGTACTGTACACTTCGAATTTAGAGTATGAATACTTTATCCAGTAATTGATCCTATAATCGCTGATATAATTTACTGATCCAACGTTGGATTAATCAAAAACCAGAATAATTTTTACTATAAAAATTAATAAAATGAGCTCCACCATTTAACGATTAGTGAAGCAACTTCAAATTTTAGTAGTTTTTCACTTATTCAACTTTTATCGTTACTAAACTCGCGATTCAGGCTCAAATATTCATCGTAAAATAATTTAAACGAAATTTCGCATTTCGACTTTTCACGAATGACTGCTGCGCCGCGCTCGAGCGCACAATGGCCTCTGCAGAAAGTTTTTCCGCTCTCTTCTATTGAAACGTCGCCCGAGAAAGAGAGAAGCAAAAGAAAAATTATTCCCCGCGACTGTACAGTGGATTAAAAAAAATATCAAACAAAAGCAGAGACGCGGGGTGAGCGTATAATATAGGTACGCGTACACCTACGCCGATGCGAATCGCCGCGCCGGAGAGGCCGGAGATCGATCGGCGCGACCCAGACCTTGGACAGCGCGCGGTGGTGGCCATGCCCGCGCGTGCGTCCCCGTGCAGAATCCGCCTTCTGCGTTCTCTCACGCGCGGCCGCGCCGTTATATCCGCCGATAAGCGACGTTTTAATTTGGACCGATCGCCGCGATTTTACTCGAGGGGAGGGATCGATCGCTCCTCACCCGGAGTAGGGTACCTATACAGGTAGAGCCGCGACGTACGCGCGGGCAATTGCGTCAGCGAGGGCTGTACGTGCCGTTTTTTCGAGTTTTTTTACACGGCGGCTCGCGACTTCCTTTTTTTCGAGGCTGGCGTGAACTTTAAATATAATTGCGATCGGGCGACTTCACCTTTTGTGTACACTTCCTTATTATTTTTTTAAAAAGAGATTGTGAGGTTACGCGCGCGATAATTGCAAGTGTTTTATTATTTTTCACGCTTTGTTGCTGCTGGTAGTCATGAGTTGCGCGGACTTCAAAGCTCGCTGTTTTTAGAGAAATGTTTATGCTAACGCGACAGGGTCGTCTTAAATTAAAGCTCAACGTCGACGAAAGCTCGGATTATTTTTTTCCGTGACGGATGTAAATTATAATTTTCCCGGGATTTACTATGTTTGCGAATGCAAAAAAGTCCTCGTGCTCGCGAAAGTGTCACGTTGGGCTTAAAATTTCACTAGTTTTTCAAGATCGAGGTTGAAATATGAAACGCGAGCACTTATCTTAATCACGAGACTGCAGAGGAATGCGCCAATCGTAACATCGTAAAAATATGCTTTTCTTGATTTAGGTATAGTTCTTTTTAATATGCAGAATTATTATAGGTGCCAAGATTTATAAAAAATGAATCAATTAATCAATTGAATATTTGGTTCATTATTTCGAGTTACTAGATGAAGATTAAGCAAAGTGTTAATAAAGTTAGCTTGGTTGGTAAAATCATTTAAACATAAGGTTTCTGTAAATGTGGTTCAACGGCAACGACGCGCCCGCCTCGAGAACACTTTAATCGATCCTCGCCCTTAAAAAAGAAAAAAAAATTTGCTTACGCTTTCCGATAAAATCTGCTTAACAGCCGGGCGATGGAATCGAGTTAAATTGACCTCGATAAAACTCTTTTCAGATACAAGCCAACGAGATTATGGGGATTCAGCGGGCACGTGCAGACAATTGTCCACAGTATAATTGGCAGAGTCCGGTGCCCGTGGCCCATCGGCGAGCGGGTGTACATCGGGCTTCCCGACGACACGACGCTCACGTACGACTTGTACCAGCCCTTAAGCAGCGGACACGAAGGTACGGTTGACATAAATAAATAAGTATGTGGGCTTATAAATCATGAACTCAAATGACCTGTTTAAAAAAAAAACACATAAATTTGGTAAAAATTGCCGTAAACTTGCTACAGCAACTTTTATACTAAGCAAGTCAGTTCTTCTCAAGATTAAGAACCACTTAGATAGTAATTTTTATCAAACAATTCTTTCCGCGTGCGGTATTTAGATTCGAGTAAATTTTGCATTGTATGTTAAATCACGCGATCTGAATCCCCGCCGCTGCGGACAAATTTACCATTACGACATTAACGAATTGCGCGCTCTGAATTGCAGATGACGTGACGATAGCCATTTGCCCCGGAATAGGAAACAGCTCGGAGAGCGTCTACATAAGGACGTTCGTGCACTTTGTCCAATGTCACGGCTACCGGTGCGCCGTCCTCAATCACGTAGGGGCCCTGTCTAGCGTCAAAGTTACCTCGCCAAGGATCTTCACCTATGGTACGTACTTTTCCTTTTTTTTTAGCGCAAGTACGCCTGTTTTTGCAGGCGCAACTTTCTTTATTAAAAAACCTTTCGTACATAAAAATATAGAATTTTCTGTATAAAAATTTATTTTCTTTTCAGGCCACACTGATGATTATCACACTATGCTTAAAAATTTACTGGAGAAACACCCAAGCACAAAAATAGTTTGTATTGGATTCAGTCTTGGTGGTAACTTGGTGACTAAGTACTTGGGCGAGCAGGGAAATAACAAGCTTTCGAATATTATTGGAGGAATTTCCATCTGCCAGGGCTACAACGCGATTGAGTAAGATTTTTTATTTCTTTGTCGTTTAAATTAAAACATTTAACACTTATTAATTTTTTTATAATGCAATTTTAGAGGCACAAAGTTCTTACTGAATTGGACTAACTTCAGACGCTTTTACCTTTACGTTATGACGGAATCAGTGAGGAACATTATTTTGAGGCACAAAAACGTGTTGCTATCGGAGGAGGTGAAACAGAGGCATAATCTGAACGAGAAGGAAATTGTATCTGCAGCTACATTACCCGAATTAGATGAAGCGTATACGAGAAAAGTAAGGAATCATTCTATAGATCTAAAGCGATTGCTTGAATGACAATAGTAGAAGGAATTACAATATATCAATTTTAATTATTTGCAGGTACATAATTTTAGATCAGTTAAAGATCTTTATAAATGGAGTAGTTCTGCCTTTTACTTGGACAATATATCCACTCCCATGGTGTTTGTCAACGCACTAGATGATCCTATTGTTCCAGAATCACTGCTTACGCCCATCAAAGAATTTTCCGGTATTTAAATATGCCTTCAAAACGAGCAGAGATTAATTTGTCTTAATTTTCGTAAAATAAGCTTTGTATATTTATGTCATCAATTACTTATTATATTTTTTGTTTCAGCAACGAAACCGCAGACCTTGTATATCGAGTTGGCGCACGGCGGTCACCTAGGCTTTTACGAGGGCGGCCTTCTCTATCCGAATCCCATAACCTGGCTGGACCGGACACTAGTCTCTCTAGTTGGCTCCTTGACGCTGGCCAACTCCGATCGCGCCCTCAAATCCTTCTGAACGCCGGCGACGGCGAGAAGTCAGCTTTTTTGCTTGTATTAAATGCGGTTCGTGTTTCGTACGCACGAGTTGTGGCACAAAAAAACTCCGTAAAAATCTCGTTTTCAACGCTGAAGCCCGTGGCTACACCAGCGCGAGGCCTTCAAGACTCAAAAGATGAGATTTTTGCGCCGACGTTTTTGTACATTTGTTTGCGATGAGATTTTCGAGCACTTTTTCGAGTGATTCGCGAGGCTCCATGGTATATTATATTATCAAACTGATTGCGCGAGCGGGACTTTCGCGCTCGCGTTGTAATGTAAATTGTGTGTGTTCTTTCTCGATGTTAATGAATCAACTGCGACAAAGAATGACCGAGGAACTGAGATGCGGCGGTTTCGTGTGTTCAAATCACAGAGTCGCGTTAAAAGTTTGTCAATTAATTTTGTTAACGATTTTCTATAGAGGCAGTTGTACTTGGACACGATTGTTTTTATAGATTGCTACGGATTTTTAACGTGATCGGGAGGAACGCTCAGGCATAGACAATTTCATTGACGAATGAGATGGTGTAAGGCCCAGGAAAAAAATCTAATTATACATCACGAAAAATAAAAAATTAACAACAAAAATGACAAAAATATATGAATAATTAATTGAAAATTTATAAAAGTATCATAACTTGCTTATTATGTAACCGCGCATACCACTGATGTATAATTACAAATATTTTCGACCTGGGAAAGTAGATATCGCAAAATTCGATTATACTGCTGTGATTGCAATAGCGTTCGCGCACTCAAGAGCACAGGATATCGATTTCAACGCAATATTGAAATACCGGTTGCATGTATACACTTGCAGTTTTCCTCGATGTTGAATTTTAGTCAAGTAAGTCGATGGATTATTAAGCGTATATTTTGCGTGGTGCTTTTATCAACCGTAGGTTAAAAGAGTAACGAAGTAATCCATCGTTTAACAGTAATTTAAGGCGGATCGAAAAAAGATCTACGTATTATAATGTCCGTCGTCATCGTTATCTCGCAATTGGATTAACAAAACAACTTCAAATTGAAAGAAAAATTTGTTTATCGCAAGTTTTTTTTAAGCTAAGATTCGTGAGGAAATAGATACTAGCTTTATTTAAAAAGATTCAATAAATCTAAAAAATTTTATTTAAAGATTAATAATTTGTACGTTATAAATTATATTTTTAAAAAATGGCTAAATTATTTCTTTAATTATAAAGTTATTTAAAAAATGTGGATAATTCATTGCGTTCAAAGAATTTCACATTATAATTCTAGTTTACTCATGTTCTGGAAGAAAAAAGTTATCCTGAAGATCTTTGATCGTTCCGTCAAGAGACAAAAAAGGGTAACTCAGGGTACTTTTCAAACGAATGTTTACATTATTTGTTAACTAGAAATATATATTTTTCCACACTGCGATACATTAGATTAAGGAGCCACGAATACATTATACATACAATAAATCCACGTATGAAGTAGATATAAAAAAAGCATTTTCCAATCTTTTTTCCGAAGAAACTATTTGTCTAGTTTAAAAAAATACAAAAAAATTTCGTTTTTTATAATAAAAATATTTTATTAGTCTCTTCAGAAAAAGAGGGAAAAGGCATTTTGTTATTTTTTTCTATTTACCATACCAATGGATGTTTATAATGATGCCGTCGTGGAGCCTTAACGAGTGAAAACGAGTCTGTGTCTCATGTGAATTTTAATGTATTTACTTGATATTATGAGTTCATGAAAGACAATATTAAGAAAGCAGAGTCTGAGCTATGAAAAATTTTATTAGCACATATATTAATAAATATTAATAGTATGTAAAATTTTATTTATAAAAAAATTATTTAAAAATATTATGATTTGACTCTGTTTTCTTAAGCGTTGGTATTTTAGAGCAAGTTTCAAACAAGCGTAAAATTTAGTTCTCGCTATAATAATTCTTTTTAATTCTACGCAGTGTTGGTAACGCAGTTTTATGCGTACGAGGGAGTTAAATAACTCATTGTTAATTGTTTGGACTTGCTTGCACTGAATTACACGATGTATTCCTGTTCATATTATTTTGTTCGTTTAATGCAAATTGCAAATGACTCGACTGTACTTGCATTTCTTTTTTGTTAATACAAATCTTTTCTTACCAAAGGTTTGAAACGAAAACCTTTTAGCTTAGGGTCGATACGTAACTTCAATTTCCCCCTTCTTTTGTGACATCATTACAAGAAAATTGTAGAACGACCAAAGAATTTATCAAAAATATAGCGTTTAAAAATTTATTAAGAAAAAAAGAAACTTTTAAAAAAAATTTTAATTCACAATTTGGCTACATTTTATTACGATACTGGCGAGATTTCGAAATAGCAACGTTACGAAAGGACACCGAGCCGCTTGTCGTTTGGCTATATCAATTCGAAAAGAAACTGAATTTTAAAGATGTATTTTATAAAATTGGTCGGTGAGAAGGGAAAGAAACGAAATTTTAGGACGAACGAGCAGATAAAAGCAAACTTCGCTTAAATCTCTAAGGAGTGAATAAGTTTAGTTAATCAATTCTTATGTTTTTTTATAAGAATTTTAAAAAATGCGACTTTTTGTAGCTAAATTTCTCGGATGTTTGAAGACCAATCGTTTTTGTTTTTGCTTGCGAGATCGTTGCCTTTGTACGCAACATTTGGAGAAAATTTTAGGTAATCGCAAGGAGGAATTTCTATTTCTATTTATTTAAAAAAAAAAAAAAAAACGGCGGCAACGAGTGAGTGACGGAGTGCGAATGTGTATTGCGAATACTCCAACGATCGACTGTGCTACACCAACGACACAAAAAAGAAAATTTGAGTGGCAAATCTGAAGAAGAACGAAACTTATTTCGACACGTTAAGTACACAAGTGTCAATTACGTTCGTCTACCCCTCACAGTTTCAGTTTCATTACGACTCACAGTTCGATTCGTTATGTGCGTTTCGAGTCTCGTGTGTAGCGACAATTGTTGTTTGTATTTATCAGTCATTCACGAATATTTTTACGCAAAAAGAATAAAAAAAGAAAACGATGGCGAAGAATAATTGGATCATCGTGTTTTTTATTTTCTTTATGTGACCCAGAATTATTATTTGTTTTGTTCGAATTTACTGTGATATGGAGTAATCTATTATTTTTGTGTGAAAATTCCATGGATCGTAATATGTTAACGAGTAGTCATTAATTTTATGATACTTTGGTTTCATTCATTCATTATTTTATTAGTTGTTAGTAAAAAAGTTATAATTTTATTTAATGGTACATACGTTATTTTTCATGGAAAATTTTAGTTATAAATTTTCACGCTGTTAGGGTTACAATTTTTCTATTCGTTATTTGCATTATTTTGTGCGAATTCAGATTCATTCGTTTTTTGTTATACTTTATCGGAGTTAATGAGGAAGAATGTAAAGATTACAAAATAAATGGAAAAGAGACAGTTGCATTATTGATGGATGACACGTAAGCCTAATGAAAACAGTCAAATATCTTTTTTATTTGTGAACTTTCCGTTTAAAAACTCCTTATCTAACATACCGAACGATTTATTTCTAATTTCATATGTTTACTTGCACCCATTCCATTGTTAGCACACTCTCCTTGATTCACCGTGTTGTTTAGTTTGAGAAAAATAGAATCTATATCGTTTTACAGGTAGCTCAATAAAGTTTTAATTTGTTAATACTGTTTATCTTAAAATATCGTCATCGTTATCAACATAACTTTTTCTGCGTGAAAAGCAGTTGCTCATGAATAGTCATAGCCATTAAATTGTGTTTAACCAGTTCCCTTATTAATTATAATGAATATATTAATTCATAATGAATCTGAGTGGAAAGCTGAGGTACGGCTTCTAAGAACAGTTCTAGAATTGGCTAGTCATTGAGCAAATTTTATTTTAATTAAATTTAATATTGATATAGGTGTGTCCATGTAATATCGAGTAGCGCACAGATTTTTCGTGTGTAATTTTTAATTTATGATTTTGTTATTAAGAGATTAAGAGGGAAACGATTAGCTTTTGCGAAATTAGCGTTTCATTCTGGAAAAAATGATTTAGAAACTAATGTTTAGAATTTTTTTTCCTTTCGTTTCCGAAGAATGAAGGAATAATGTACAAATTAAAAGCCGAGTTATAAAAAAAGAAATGGGTTCCTTCATTAAAAAAAATGTCTAATTTAAGCGAAAGACCTTCGCATAGATAAATATCACCGCAACATGCGTATATTTTGCCTATTTTTATCTATTATTTAATTGTATAATTAAAATAATTAAGCTTTCGATAAAAAGTTCGATTTCCCATTTCTAGGAAGTCCCAGATTTCACTCGTGCAAAAAAGCTAAAAAAATCATCTGTTATCGTTCTCTCTACTTAATGGTGAAATAAATCGCACCAAAATTATCGTAGTACTTATAATTTCATGCAAATTGAATACGTGAGATTTTTTTGTTAATTACTTATAAGGATATAAGAAAAAATGTAAGATAATATATATTAGGATAAAGTGAAAATATTTCTTTTAATAATATATGGCTTTCACGCCCTATTTACTTTTAATTTTTAATAGTATTCAATTAAAAATTGTGAAGATAAACTATCTTCATGAAACAATTTCGTTTTTGGTAATGCAATAAAGGCTTAAAAAGTAAGCAACTATGGAAACATTGCTCAAACTTCGAAGCAAGATTAATGTTCTGTTTTTTACAAAATCCTATGTACTGTACATAAATTTTCATAATTAAGTTTTCGTAAAATTAACACCTTCCGTGGTTTGTAAGCTCACCTGTCATAAATTTATTCTGACCAATTGAATTTGAATTTAGATAAAAGTTTTAAGCGTCAAGTTGATAATTTTGGGGATGTCATCAATAAAATGTTTACGTTAATAGATAAGAGTCATTTGATGAATTTCCATGACAACTTCCACTCGTCTTGAGGGTATAAAGCGAATATAGCGCATACTGATTTTCTCTCTCCCGCCATCGGCAGTTTCACATGCAGGTAATTGCTTCACCTAATATTCGTTTGACCATTGGTATACAAAAAGGTGCAGATCATTTTTTAGACATTCTTAACAGACATTTTTTTGCCAATATTAAAAGTAACTTTTTGTAAATATCAATGTCGAGCTTATAAAACAATCGTTAAACGTTAGTACAGATTAATTTTCGACCCGCTATTACTGGGCTAATAAAATTTGAAAGACAAATCGTTCGCAATCACGTATTTTTGTCTAAAAATAGCAAAATAATTTTGTTTATCGAATCTTTCCGAGTCGAATTTCCCAGTGGCATTATAGCAAACAAATTCCACGTGTCGGTATTGGGGTCGCCCTCAACTTCCCTTTCGCAACGTTGACCACCGCGCGTTATCGCCGCCCGGCTTATCAGCCCCGGCGGTGGCCGTCACGAAAATACCTACTCGCTCTTCATTCACAAAAAATTCACATACACACTTATTGGCGCCGATGCGGACGGATTCCTTTATAAGCCCCGCGCCGCTCATTTTCACGCTCACTCGTTCCCGCGCCGCTTCACAGTCCACCCTCCGCGCGTGCCTCCGTCCACCCAGCGGATTTTCCCGTTCGTTCATTTATTTTTTTATTTAACCAGTTGATTGTAGCGCGCTTCGCGCGCCGTGAGGTTCGTGCACGGATTTAACCTTTTATTACAATTTGCGTGCGCGATCGTTGATCTTACGGATTAGTCTTATCGAAAATTTTTTCAAGATCGAATCGACTATAATTTTTAGTGCGTGCATGGATTTATTTATTTATCCGAGGGGGTTGGAATTGCAGAGGCCGGTCGAGGAGAAATCGCAAAGACCCAAGTGACCAGACGGGATTCCCCTCCATCTGGGGAAGGATAGCGCGCGACCGACTTTCAGCGTTGCACATCCGGAGCAGATAGGCGAGGTTGCACTTTCCGCCGGTGTCGAGTCATTAGCGCGATCGACAATGTGGACTGCGGAGACAGTGTGTTTCCTCGGCCTGCTGACGGCGGTGCTCGGGCTCTCGCTGCCGCCGAAGAGCTACCTGAGGCTGCGCGACGACATCATCGAGGAGGAGGACGAGCGCGCCTTTGGCGGGGCGCTCACTTTGAAGGGAGACGAGATTCTCGCCAACGAGTGCTTGATGAATGCCAAGTATAAGGAGGTTGATGATGGTACGTGCGGTTTTAGTGCATATCCATTATACACGCGCACCTTCTAAATCTGAATTAGTGCGAAATTTTTGATATTTCGCTAATTTTATGTGAATAGTCATATATTCTGAGTGAAAAGTATCCCGATACTAATTGAATATGTGGGATACTTTTAACATGTAAGGTATCGCTATATAGTTCGATCAAATTTCACTAATGCAAATTTAAAGGGTAGAGTTGCAATGAATGAAGAGAAATTTTTAATTATATCTTTAAGTTCAAAAATTTTTGTTTTTTAATTCATCTGCTGAAGTTTTGTGGTTCTGATAATAATCAGTAATTATATATATCTTAATTTAAAAAATGTGTGATAATTTTATATTGTATCTTTGGTGCAACAGGTTTTTCATTATTTTTTCTTTTACATTTAATAAGTGATAAATCGATAGATGTATCAATTGGCGATTGACACATTTAAATTTATTAATTAAGCATACAATTCAAATTTATAGTTCATAACTTTTTACATTTACCTATGACGTCAATGTAAAAATCGCTAATTTGCTATTCATCTAAGAAGGAAACACTTGCCTATGAAAAATAATCAATTCCTCTCTTGATATTTCAATTACGACAATAATAACAAGATGATAATATTAGAACAAAAAAATTCACCGGTTACTAAACGGATACGTTTATCAAACTTGAGAAAAAAGACACAACAAAAGATAACTGACGCTTTGTTTTCATTCGCAAAAGCTTACGAGAATCCGACGCACTTCCTGCCGGCGCGTAACTTCTTCGAAGTGCGCGACGAGATCGAGCGCAGCGAGGTCTTCAAGATCATCAGAAAGATGCCGAAGGGGGCGGTGTTCCACGCACACAGCACGGCCGTGGCGTCCTTCGATTACCTCGCCCGCGAGGTCTTGGTCATGCCGAACTTGTACGTCTGCTACAACCGGCACGGCGTCATTAGATTCTGGTTCTTCGAGACGCCCGACGACGAGTGCGACTGGAAACTGGTTAAGGATCTGCTGGCGAAGGATTCCAGGGTATTCGAGCAAATTCAGTAAGTGCACGCTGCGAGCATAGGTAGTTAGCACTTTATAGTTTCATTTGTAGATCGACCGGTTGTGGAGAAGAAGGTGTTGTTTTGCCGCTTAATTGAAAAAGGTTGTTACTTCGGAGTTTGATGATTAATGTTTTTTTTTTCTTATTAATGTGAACCGCGATTTAAATATGTTAATAATTCAGGATCATCGAGTGAAACCGAAATTGAGATACAATTTTTTAATAAAATCTGCAAGGAAAATCGGTATAAACATTACCGATACATGACCTATCGGTTCCGGAAAATTTGTTTAGCGCTTAATCAATTATTCAACCGAATGTGTAATAAGTTTCTTCATGAAGATGATGATTACTTTTTAAGGAACGACATGGCTATTCTGAGCAACTTCTCGAAGGGATCTGAACACTCGGTGGAAGACGTGTGGAATACGTTCGAAGAAACTTTCGATATAGTTCAGGGAATGATTAAGTACAGGTAAATGGACTAGCAGAATTTAACGATTTGATTTGATTGATATCGTCGTTGTTAAAATTTTGAACGATCACCAGGCCGGCTTTCGAGAAGTTCTTCACGGCGGCTCTGCAGGAGTTGTACGATGACAACGTCATGTACGCGGAGATACGATCGGGCTTCTCGAAGCTGTACGAGCTCAACGGCACCCAGCACAGTGTCGTCGATACCGCTTACATTTACAAACAAGTTATCGACAGGTACGTTTTCTTAATAAAAATCGGTACAACAATCGCTTCTTTAGAAATAGATGAAAATTATTTATTCACCTAACTTAAACGATTTTTAAACTTAATGCTTGAACCAGATCAGTAGAGATCATTAGTCATCACCTACAATCGATTGAGTCTTTCACATTTTCAAAGAATCATTTTACAAGATTCATAGTATAGATGACTGTAATACTTTTAGATTTGTGGAGGAGCATCCCGATTTCATAGGAGCAAAGGTCATTTACTCGCCGTACAGAAGAGTTTCGCAAGAACAGTTCGACACTTACGTGAACATCTTCAGAAAGGTGAAGGAGGCTTTACCGGACTTCGTCGTTGGCTTCGATTTGGTTGGTCAGGAGGACAAGGGTTGGCCCCTCCTCGAGTTCGCCGAAAAGCTGCAGAAACTCAGCAAAGAGACGCCCTTCTTCTTCCACGCGGGGGAGACCAACTGGTACGGTCACAGCGCCGATGAAAATCTTATCGATGCTGTCATCCTGAACACCAGGCGGATCGGTCATGGGTGAGTCGAAAATTTTACTTTTACACTAGTGTCTTAATAGATTCTGATTCCAAATTTAGGTAGGGTAGAAACATCAAGCGATGATTAACGCAATAAAGACTAGAGGATCTATATTTTTATTCTTGAATCTCCAAATAATGATAACAGGTTTCTATATCAGCTCATGAAAATCATTACCTGTACTTTCTCGTGAAAAAAAGAATTTTCGCAATAATTTGTTTCTTCCCATAATTATTGTCTTTGCGTATATTGAAAAAAAAGTTCTAAAAATTACAGTAGTCTTCAAAAGTTCTCGCAGACTGTCCTTGTTGGAAAATTGCAATTGTTTCTTACTATTGCAATTTTTAATACTACATCTTTTTTCACCATGTAAAATTTTAGATAGTTTTACCTCAATTCCCCTAAAGCGCAGCAATCGCCAACAATTCCCATCGGACTCAGTTAATTTTGACAGGAATCAACTGTTTCATCTACAACTTCCAGTCAAAGTTTGCAACGATTTTAAAACTTCGCAATCGTAAAACCCCGCACTTCGAATTTCAGCTACGCACTGCTGAAGCACCCGAAGCTGATGCAGATAGTGAAGGGGCGCAACATCGCGATCGAGCTGAACCCGATCTCGAACCAGGTGCTGGGCCTGGTGCGGGACCTGCGCAACCACCCGGCGAGCTACTTCTTCGCGGAGAACTTCCCGGTGGTGGTGTCGAACGACGACCCGAGCTTCTGGGGCGCCTCCGGGCTCAGCCACGACTTCTACGAGGCGTTCGTGGGGATCATGTCGCGCGAGGCCGACCTGCGGGCCCTCAAGCAGCTCGCCCTCAACTCCATCGTCTACAGCGAGATGACCGCCAAGGAGCGCGGCCGGGCGATGCGCGTCTGGGAGAGGCAGTGGACCGGCTTCGTGCGGGATCTCAAGAGCAGCTGTCAGGGTCGGACCTACTCGTTACGCGGTTGACCGAGCTTTCTTTTAAAGTGGATGGGAATTTGTTTTTAACGCGGTGTTCGCAGAGCGTGGGCGTTTTTAGTATTGATGACGAGACGAGTATTTTTTTAAGGTAATTTTTGTAGGATAATTGTATTGCGATTTTTGGGCAGTCTTTAGGGTTTTTTTTTATTAAAATTTGTTTTATATACGGTGGATGTGGAGCATTGAGGCTTTGCGAATTCTTTAATTACCATTTGGTGTGTATGGTAACATTTTATTGAATTTTTAACAATTTTTATCAAATGATAAGATATTTCAATTGAAATATCAAATAATTTTTCGACAAATTTTTTACATTTTTATACTAAAATATTTAGTAATACATTAAAGCTTTCGTAAGTTCTACTTCGATTTTTGTATCGATATTTTCTCCGAATAGCAAGTACACTTTACACTTTCAACGTAAAATTCAAATTTGTATAAAAGAAGGTTGTTTAAAAAATCCGTCATTGTATCGAATTATAAGTGCGTTATCTATGAATACTTCATTTAATTTAAGAAAGAGAAGACCTACATTCCGTATGCACGTGCCTGTACATAGACTTTTAATGAGAAACAGCTTTGACGTAAATCACCGAGGATTAATTAGAAAGATGATCTCAGCGTTTCTTAAGATAGGAGAATCGAGCTCCCGCTTTATTAGATCCTCGGCAGATTGCAAAGGGCCCTTGACTTTGCTTTTGAGTTTGCCGCTCTTGCAAATCGACTGCCGTTAGTGAGGCCCTTTGAAATTTCAAAAGTACTTATTACTTTTTACTCCTAAGATGTTAAGAAGTTTTGTACAACCAATTTCTAGTTATTTAATGTTTTTTAATAAACAAAATTGTTTTGTATTAAACGATGATTTTATTTTGATGATACCTGTAGCAAGTAAGAATCACTAGTCTTAGTAATATTAGAAGCAATACGTTTAATTTACTATGTAAACAGAATATTCACATATACATTGTGCGATTGTAGTTTGCGAAGCTTTCCTACTATTTAGACGGAGCCTCTTGCTCAGAAAGAATGTGATGGTCGTCGTTTACGAAAGCGCGCGTTGCTATCGATCGTAACAATAAAGCGCGTCTAATGTTTAACAAAAGATGTGATTTTTTCATTAAAACAATAAGATAATTTAATTACCATTTACATGTTTTTAATTTGACTAATTGTTTCATCGTTAAAAAGTGAAAGATGCTTTATTACACTGTCGTGATTTTTGTGTGCCTGTTTTCGAATCTAACAAGAGGTGATTATGCGGATTATATAGCGCAAAGGCAAAAAATTATTCTGGAAGAAGAGTCGATGTCATTCGGAGCTAACATCATATTGGACGAGGACGAACGAATGGCTAATGACGTTTTAATGAAGTACAAACATGAAGAATTAAAAGCAGGTAATAAACGCCTAATAAAAATAAAAATTAAAAACTGATAAGCATATTTTGATACAGTAGTTATAGTGTTCCTTAAATTTATGCTCAGTTTTTGTTTATAATCAAATTATATTTGTAATTAATTCCTTCATTCATTAATTCATTCATCATTCAATAAATGTGATAGAATGTAGATGTGTAGTTATGTAGATAGAAGTACAGATATTTATGTAGGCTATTTAAAAGATAAAATAATTTTTAATATAAAGCAGGATTTTTAATTCTAAACATAATTTTGTTTTTAATCAAAATGCGACACAAAGTGCGTAAAATCAAACTTTACCCATGGGACACGACGCGCAAACTTGCACTTTACGTAACTTTACGGTACACTTTACAAATTTTACAAAACCTTTTTCTCAATGCACAAAATTTTGAACACATACTAACTACCAAAAAAACATCGCAGCCTACAAGGACCCCCGCGGCTTCCTGCCGTCGCTCAGCTTCCTGCGCGTCTCGGAGCGCATCGCGGCGTCGCGGGTGTTCCGGCTGATCCGGGCGATGCCGAAGGGCGGCGTGCTGCACGCCCACATCACGGCGGTGACGTCGCGCGACTTCATCGTCGGCAACATCACGCGGCGGCCCCACCTGTACGCCTGCCGGCGGCCCGACGCCTCGCTGCGGCTCCGCTTCCTGAACGAGTCGCTGGCCAGCCGGGGCTTCGACGGCTGCCGCTGGCGGCTGCTGGAGGAGGCGCGGCTGCGCGATCGCACCGTCGACGACGAGATCGCCGACGCGCTCACCATGTACGCCGCCGGCGCGAGCGACGACGGCGACGAGGCCTGGCGCCGGTTCTTGGGGATCTTCTGCTTCGTCAAGTCGCTGATTACTTATCGGTAGGGGACGATGAGTATCGGGTTCTTCTTTTTAATGTTGATTGATTGTTTTATATGGAAAAAAAATTTGGACATTTTAACTGAATATTTATTTGAATAAAGTTTTGACAAATACTTTTTTGAAACTAAAGTATTTAGTGGAAATTGGAACTCCTTAAAGAATTGTTTAGTAGAGATTAAAATTTTTTTATCAGTGTATAAAAAATAACTGGAGTATCTTTATTATTATATATCTTTATCATTGTATATTTGCAGAAGTTAAATTATGTTATGTAATATAATAACGTTTATCGGTATTTAAATTTATGACACTTTCTTTTACGATAATTACGATGTAATTGAAGTAATCATGTTGTTGGGACGTAATTATAAATTAGATTGGATTTTGATCCTTTTTTTAATAATTGTGCAGACCAGTTTACGAAGACTTTTTATATCACATTATGGAGGAATTATACGAAGATAACGTGCAGTTTATGGAAATCCGGACGCCTTTTTCAATGCTGTATGAGTTAAACGGCGATCAGTATAAACACCTTCAAGTTGTGGAGATTTACAGAAAAGTCGTTGATCGGTAAGTTATTTTCTTGAACATAAAAAACAGTTAATGTGACGACAGGCACAAATTTACAACGAAAGAAACGTTTTAGTAACTTTTACAAAAAGTTTTGTAAATATTACTAAAACACTTCTCACAGTGTAATAATTTCTTTTACACTCGTAAAATCTTATTCACCCTATAATATAAAAATATATTTTCTTAAAATTTAATTTAAAATCCGTCGATCCTATGGCAGTTTCATAAAGGATCATCCTGACTTTCTGGGCGTGAAGTGGATCTACTCGCCGCAGAGAAGCGGGACTCGTAACACCTTCCTGGATCACGTCCGGACATTCCGATCGTTGCGAAAGGCGCATCCGGACGTAGTAGTCGGTTTCGACCTGGTGGGTCAGGAGGACAAGGGTCCGCCGCTTAAGAACTACGCCGCGGAACTGCACGCACTCGGCAAAGAGACGAAATTTTTCTTCCACGCCGGGGAGACCAACTGGAATGGCCAGGAGGCCGATGAGAACCTTGTTGACGCTATTCTGTTGAACACTACGAGGATTGGGCATGGGTATCTAAAATTTCTAATCTTTTTATATGTGAAGGAAAAAACAATATTATTTTGTTCAGAAACATTGATTGTAACCTTTATCATTTGATCGTAAGACATTAGTTTATCATTGATTTTTAGATGTCACTATATGCAATATTAAACTCTGATAAAAAAAGTCACAATCAAAAAGAAACAATTAGATTTCTTGTTTATTTTTACTGTGGAATAATTGAAAAGGGTTTGATTCACTTTTCAATCCAATCGAGTTCATGTCTCTCTCGCATCTGTCAACCTGTAGAAAAATAGTCTGCAGAAATTTCTGAAAAAATTTCTGCAAAATCTTTTTGTAAGGGAAGAGTTTGTGCTCTTAAAATAAACGCATTCACCGTCGCAATGAATTTTCAGTCTAGCCCTGCTGAAGCATCCGCGGCTGATGCATCTGATAAAGGAGCGGGACATCGCGGTGGAGCTGAGCCCGATCTCGAACCAGGTGCTGCGCTTCGTGAAGGATCTGCGCAACCACCCGGCCAGCCACTTCTTCGCGGTCGACCTGCCGATGGTCGTGTCGAACGACGACCCGGGCTTCTGGGGCGCCCGCGCCCTCACCTACGACTTCTACGAGGCCTTCGTCGGCATCATGTCCGGCCACGCCGACCTGCGCGCGCTCAAGCAGCTCGCCCTCAATTCCATCCGGTACAGCAGCATGAGCGAGGCCGAGAAGAGGAGGACTATGAGGATCTGGAGTGGACGGTGGCGAGACTTCGTTTTGAAGATCGCTCGTGAGGTCGCTTGATTTTGCGGATACTAGATCAGCGTTAATTTATTTTATTTTCTTTTTTGTTTGTACAATTTATGTTTATTTATTAATTCGTGATATCTGCTGTTTGTTTATAGACTTGTCTTATATTTATTTACTTATTTTTTTAATACTTTTAAACCCATTGTGTGCAAAATACAGTACTAACTATAAATATTATAATATTTATGCAAGTGTAAATATTATAATGTTGTTTCTTTAAAAAAGTTAGGATAATTTATTTATCATAAAATAAAAATAATTTATTGATTACTTAAGTAGGTGGTGTTTATATTTTGTATAAAATTTATAATTGTAAAAAATAGGTGCAATGTAAATAATTACTTTTTGATCATGGAAAAATGAGTTTGAACGAATAATTTATCGATCATTGAAATTACCACTGAGAGCATTATGCAGTACAAGCAAAAAATAACTTAGACTAACCAATTTTTATCCTGCATATTATTTTAAAATATTCATTGCATCAATCAGTTTTTTTGTCACAAATATCCAATATTAATGAGTAAAGTAACGTATTTAAATATAATATTTTCTATAATTACTTAAGCTTATCATACAAAAATATCTTCTGCTTTTAGCATCAGATATTTTATTGCGAACAATTATCATCGGCTCGATCAATTTGCACTGATTTGTGATTACATCCACAGTACACGTACATACATTATTTACCTTCAATTTTAGACCTCATCGCTATCAGCATACTCCATTCGCTCGAATCTCGCTCCACACTGCATTACTCCTTATCGCCTCATCAAAGAAAAAAAGTACAGGCTTCGAGCCTCGCCTCTCCATCGACGCGACACCTGCCTCTCACGAAAGCCGAACACGTGTCGCTGGACACACTCGAACGAGGGGAAATTCCTCGAGCGTCGGCCACGGTGCCCGCATCGCCGCTGGGTCACGTGCGCTCCCTACGAGCGCTTCAGTAGTAGCCGAGTGGCCGGCCGGTCAGCAGCTCGCGCTATCACGTACCGAACGTCGTCCGAGTCGGCCGCGATGAAGGGTCCGCCGGTGCTGGTGACGCTGCTGCTGCTCTCGGCCCTGGCCGGGGGTTCGGCCGTGCCCGCGGGCAGGGAAGACTACTGGACGCTGCGGAGCCGGATGATCCTCGACGAGGAGAGCGCGATGATCGGAGGGGATCTCAAGTTCCAGCGCAACGAGCGCATCGCAAACCAGGTCCTCATGGACGCCAAGGCCAAGGAGCTGGAAATCGGTGCGTTTTCGTGGGTCGGAGCGAGAATTGAAATTTGTTCCGATGAAGGTTTTGCTAATTTCAAAACAGTTTCTTATGAGCATTTGTAGGATAGTGAAAATATAGCTGATTTCGTAGGTATGTCTGTAAGACAGTGAATTTTCATTGTAAAATAGTTTAATTACAAATATACGTGCAAATGTTTTGGAATTAATGAAATTTTCATTTGAATTTAGAGGTAATGCCGATGGACGAACGTCGATTTACTATTTATTTGCGCTGGCATGTTGTTGGAGCGCTATGTTGCTGATTAAGATCTTTTCTTTCCTGGCAGATGCTTTGATGACAGTTTTATAATTTTTATCGAGTCATTCTTAGAATGTCTTATACGTGCCTGGAAATAGAATGATCACATTTTGACAATGCTACACCTATTTTTTATTAAGATTAGTTCTGTCAGGTGATTGTCCTACGTTATTTAAATTAACGCATTTTTTAATATCTGTATATAATATCCGAGTGGTGGAGTTGAATACGTGTGGATATCTTTATAAATATTAAAAATGTTTGTTTTTAGCAAACAATGCAAATAGATAAAAATAAGTGCATTTTATATGTTCTACGCGAGTGAACAATTACATTACGTACGTAGTGATAAGAGTCAGAAATTGTGCTTTTCCAAATACCGGTGACAAAAACCGTCGTTTGGCAAAATTTAAAAAAAAAAACTAAATTTCTGACGCTTTAAAAAGATCACACGTTATATTTCGTCTAAAGCTAGTGACAAAACTTATTGATTCATAGGTGTTCCTCGAATGTTATTGAAATGAGTAATCTGGAAATTTTAGCGACTAATTTTTCGAAAACAAACATTTTCGTAGTTATTCGAGTCTCTGTCCCTTTTAAGGTGGAACTTAATATTGCAAGCAAATATTATTTTTGTATAAAAAAGCCAATCATCATAAAAGTACTTGCAAGTACACATTAATTAAAAAAAATGGTTAGCAAAATTACTGCTCTCTAGGAGGATAGATTCGCACGCTATGTTATCTTCACATCCTCTTTCTTATTTTAACGAGGGAATTTAATATTATCAAAATCATGTTATTTGATTGCAGCATTCGTATTAAAGAATTTATCGGAAGGCATCGAAAGAACAAAGTACGATAAAGATGTCACTGTTATCAGCGGTAATATAATATAATATATAACAGTAGACGTTTATGTAAATCATTGCAGCCGAATAAGTAAGAAATTATAAAGCTTCCAGTTGCTTTTTTGAAATAAAAGTTATGTAATAAAATGTTAAAATAATCATCAATTGATTATTTCCGCCTATGAATAACTTAATTATGCTGAAAAAGATCTTGAACGAAAGTAAATAAGATAAAAAGCGACCCTGATTATGCTCTTAATGATGCATGAATGAATTTCGATCTGCAATTGTACATCTCACAGTTTTCGAATTAAGTTTAACCGGTTTTAATTAAGTTAGAACCACTTTTTTCTTTATAACTCTAAAGTATTCTTAATTGGTCTCGTAGAGCCCGCATCTTATATTACAATAGTTACATAAATTACATAATACAATAATTACGTAATTACCTAAATATGCTTTAGAATTATTTAATTTATTCGCAATTAAAATCCAATGTGAGTAATTAATATAATAAAAAGTATCTAAATTAACAAGAAGCACAGTAACTAAAAAGCTGCTCAATTACAAAAAAACAATAATAAATTATTTCGTAATAGCTGTAAATAATTTCTTGAAATACTCGGGGAAGAACTTACACCGAATCAGTTTATTTACTAACAATTTTACAGCAATAGCTCAAATCAAGATTAAATGGGATATACTAAATATCAATTTTGCTAACTGCATTGCGATGATTCTTTATCACTATAATAAAAACAATAAAATCCATTTATTATTAATCTCTACGGATGTACATCGAAATCTTTGCATCGCAGGTTTCCACAATCCAAGTAAGTTCCTGCCTGCCCAGAACTTCATGCAGGTGGCGAGTAAGATTCGCGACTCGCCGGTCTTCCAGATGATCCGTGAGATGCCAAAAGGTGCGATCTTGCACGCCCACGACACCGCCATCACCTCCTCGCACTACATCTACTGGAACATCACGTACCGGCCGCACCTGTACGTGTGCGACGTCAACGGCTTGCTGAATTTAAAATTCTTCGACAAACCGTCGAACGACTGCCAGTGGCAGCTGCTGTCGGAGGTCAGGAAAAACGACGCGGAGGGAAAAATTGACCAGAGGATAATGCAACAGCTCACTATGAGGAACAAGCATCCGGATCAGTTTTATCCAGATTGCGATGTCGCTTGGAGCAAGTTTATGTCGATTTTCCAGACTATCACACCCATGTTGACTTACAGGTAATTAAAGATGTTACGTATTGTAAAGATAGTGGTTGAGAAGCTGGAGAAATTTTTGTCTAACTTCATGATTTTATTTGTAGACCAGTTTACGAGGACCACTTTTACCAAGGACTTCTGGAATTTTACAATGACAATGTACTCTATTTGGAATTGCGAAGTACACTTCCGCCTCTCTACGAGCTCGATGGAACGGAATACGGACCCATCGAACTTGCTCGTATATACAAAAAAGTGACAGACAGGTATCCCTTAATAAAAGTGCACTAATCTGACAATGACGGATTTGAAACGATATTGTATATTTAATCCGATTAACGCGGATCAATTAATAATTAATAATCCGCATTAACCGCCTTTAATGTACCACATCGTTTTGAATTCATCATTTTCGGATTTAACCATTTAGTATTTCTGTTCTTTCTATTTTTACTCAATCTTTCAATTTTTCAGATTCATTCAGGATCATCCGGACTTCGTGGGTGTGAAGCTGATCTACGCGCCGCAGCGCCTTGCGGATCAGCACCAGATGGACGGGTATCTGGCGACGGCGCGTCAGCTGAAGATGGAATTGCCGCATTTCGTCGCTGGCTTCGACATAGTAGGGCAGGAGGACAAAGGTCAGCCGCTGATAGAGTTTGCAAACAAGCTGCGCTCCGTCGGCGATGACATACCCCTTTTCTTTCACGCCGGTGAGACGAACTGGAATGGACTCGAAACTGACGAGAACCTCATCGACGCTGTTTTACTGAACACCAAGAGAATTGGTCATGGGTACGTTGAGCAAGCTAACAAGAAATAGAAATTTTCTTTTATTGTTGGACTGTTTATAGTAACAATGCCTAGATTCGAATCATTTTGAAATTCATCACGTGTACATGGATTAATTGAATTTTCATTGGTCCAAAATGAAGTTAATTGGTAATAACAAATTTATACTGAATACTTTTTGAAGAAAAAGGTTGAGTAACAATTGGTAATGTTAGAAAATAAGTCGCCAGTAATTCCTATACGACGATTATAATGTATACATATAAGCTCAATTCGACGTGAATATTGTAAAGGTTCATTTTATTGCTAACTCAAATTGAAATGTGAAACGTATTGAATGAGTAAAGGGTAATAATTGATTTTTCGTGTGAATCATTAATTTGAAATCATTAAAATTGAATTAAAAGCTTTACTTATCGATTGTATCTCAACACTTCCATTGGTAATTCTTCACGTAATCACAATTGGTGATTACGTATAGATCAGTATCTACAAGTTACTAAACAAACATGAGTACACAAGATAAGAGATCAAAAAGATTGATAAAAAAGAATCATTTACAGACATTTTTTACTCTATATCGAATCTTTTCAATTCAGTAAGCAACTAAATAAGTAGGTACTCATAAAATGTAATTTTCAGATACGCACTACTGAAACATCCGAAGGTGATGGAGCTGGCGCGTCAAAAGGACATCGCCCTCGAGATAGCGCCGATCTCCAACCAGGTGTTGAACCTCGTGAAAGACCTGCGCAATCACCCGGCGGCTGCCCTCTTCGCTACCAATTACCCGGTCGTAATATCCAACGACGACCCGGCCCTGTGGGGCGCCCAAGGTCTCAGCTACGATTTTTACGAGGCGTTCGTGGGCATCATGTCGAGGCACGCCGACATTAGGGCCCTCAAGAAGCTCGCCCTTAACTCTATTCAATACTCCAGCATGAACGACAAGGAGAAGAATCAGGCCATGGAAATCTGGAGGCGAAAGTGGGATCAATTCGTCGATCACCTCGCTGCTCGGATGTGGGGAGAGGGAGATCTATAGTACTTGAACTTTGTGAGATGATCGTACTGTAACGTCAAGATCTGTGTAAAATAAACGATAGTTTTTTTTACCGCGGTCGATGGCACGTTTGTGATATACTTTTTTTCGATGTTTAAAGGAAATTTTCTTAAAAGCAAGATTCTTTAATTTATTGAAATTACTTTGTACATGATTGAATTGTTCACGGTTACGTTACTTATGGCTGTACAGTACCTGCACGTTACGCGCAAAATCTATGTAACGATCGCAGTAACGAATATTTTACAAATTGTATATTTTTGATTTAGATACAAAAACATTAAATATTATAAATGACATAAAAGTATTATTCTTTATCTTGTTTACATAACTATAAATACTTCTTCTGGTATAGTACAAATGAAAGTGTATATTTATTGAAAATTAAAAGCGAAACGGATGCGCCACTTGTTAGCCCGGGAACTAAATCGAAAGAAAAATAGAATAGCGCGAATAATGTAGAAAGTCCAGATAAACATACAGCTCTAAAGTTGTTTTACGTCATATCTTAATGCCTGTTTGCAGAACTGACGGTAAATCATTATGTAAAACGTATTTTAGTATTCTTTTTAAAGCGTTTTACATTCTCGGTTATCGCTGAGATCGTAAACGCCGTTTACTCACGCGGTAGTTGAGGCCGAGCCGCCGTACCTTTCACACCTGTCGCTCGTTGTTGCTCTGGGTGAAGCGACAGCTATGGGTGCTGCAGATTTAGTTGTACTAGTGTCAGTATTTTTTATAGCGAATGTATGGGGATTCGTCCCTCAGGTGCCCGGTAATGACTATTGGGTCAGAAGAGCCTCGATACTGAGCAGGGAAAATAGTCGAAGAATGGGCGGAGATTTGGAGCTGGAATCAGCGAACGAGCAACGCGCTAATCAGATACTAATGAGTGCTAAATTCAAGGAGCTCGATGACGGTACGTTAGGAAAAACTATGAAAGAATATATTTAAAGCAAGAAATCGTGGCATAAAAATAAAAATTCACTATTGGGAAATTTCTTATCACCACAGGCTTTCGAGCGCCCAGTACTTTCCTACCAGCCTGGAATTTCATGCAGGTATCGAATAATATAAGCAATTCGCCAGTCTTCAAAATCATCGAAAAAATGCCGAAAGGTGGAGTCCTTCATTCCCACGACGCTACAATTACCTCTTTGGATTACGTTTTGCGCAACATCACATACCGGCCGAACTTGTACGTGTGCGACGTCAATGGTACGCTTAAATTAAAGTTCTTCGACAAGCCGAGCAATGACTGTCAGTGGCAATTATTGAACGAGGTCAGAAAGAGCGATAAAAATGGAACGATCGACGAGAGGATAATGCGTCAGATGACATTGTTGACCAAGGATCCCGCGAGGGCATATCCGGACATCGATACTGTCTGGGTGCAGTTTCTGTTGATCTTTGATACTCATAATCCTCTGTTGTCTTATAGGTATTAAACTTAATTTCTCGAAAGGAAGGCTAAATTTATTTAAAATAATCTAAAAAGTGTTTAAATAATTTCTGCAGTGAAATATTAAACCGGCACAGATAAAATAAAATTTATTAAAATCTACCTTTTTTATTAATTTTAGACCGGTTCTAGAGGATTATTTTTATCAAGGGCTCCTAGAATTATACAATGACAATGTTTTTTACATGGAATTGCGCTCGTACATTCAGCCTCTCTACGATCTAGATGGAAAAACGTACGATACCTTAGAAGTAGCTCGTATCTACAAGCAAGTAGCAGACAAGTAATCGCAAATTTTCTGTTCAATTCTTTTGTGTAATGCATAGTAGGGCAGATGGATACAATCAACAAATAGAATGCAGACTAACGTGTGGCCTCAACTTGAGGCGATATTCTGTTTAGGAGATTGCGGTAAAGTTAAGGCTCATGATTGATCATTACTTCCCGAAGTTTAATTGTGCTATTTGCCCACATTACACTACCCTTTTTACGTCAATAAAAAGTGTTAATTTAAAAAGATTAACTTCGCTTATACAACAGATTCGTCAAGGATCATCCAGACTTTATTGGAGTAAAGTTGATCTACGATGGTTCACGACAGATGACTGACAGCCAGATGGACGAGCATTTAAAGACGGCACGCCAGCTCGTGGAGGACCTGCCAGGATTCATCGTGGGCTGCGACATATCCAACCAAGAAGATAAGGGCAGACCACTAGTTGATTTTGCCGACAAATTCCGGGCCATTGCGAAAGAGGTTCCATTTTTCTTCCACGCTGCAGAGACTGTATGGAACGGCGAGGAGTCTGACGAGAATCTGATCGACGCAGTGTTGCTCGGTACCAAGAGGATCGGACATGGGTTATATTTGACGATAGAAATTATTTTATTTCTTTATTTAACGAATTAATCGAGAATCGATCAGCAAAGTATTTTAATTTCAGATTTGGTTTGACGAAGCATCCGGAGGTTTTGGAGCTGGCCCGTCAAAAGGGAATAGCTCTTGAGCTTCAACCGATATCCAATCAGGTTTTGACTCTCGTAAAAGATCTACGTAATCATCCAGCGTATGCCCTTTTCGCTACAAATTACCCGGTGGTGGTGTCCAACGACAATCCATCTGCGTGGGGTATCAAGGGTCTGAGCTACGACTTCTACGAGGCGTTTATGGGAATAATGTCACGGCACGCCGATCTGAGGGCTCTTAAGAAACTCGCTATTAATTCTATTGAGTACTCCAGTATGAACGAGGCGGAGAAGAAGCGGGCTATGGAAATTTGGCAGCAAAAGTGGAATCAGTTTGTTAATGAAATTGGCGGCGTGTAAACAAAGGAGATAGGAGATTAAGCAGTTATAACTATTTGTCTTTTTTTATTTTTTATACTAAATACAATGTTGGTCATTATTTTAATGTTCTGATGTTTTAAGACTTTTATAAAACGAACTTGAAGGCCAAAATACAGCATTATGAAATCTCCAGATTTGTGCATTTGCGATAAGTCATTATTTGCATGGTTTTTAATATTCTTTTATTTTAAGTCACGCAACGTATTGTCGATCACGTAGGGAAATATGAAACCTCCGCTGTGGCAGTCAAGTCCACGCTTACGTTCTTTTGACATCTTTTCTTCTTTCTAAAAGAATATTTGTAGGGTGAATAAGGAGCCATGCAACTTGAAACTTTGTCTTTGCTAATTATGCTGCTTTTGGCGGCGGAAACGTGGGGAAACGTTCCTCTGGTAGCTGGTATTAACGATTATTGGGATCAAAGAATGGCAATACTCAGCAGCGAAGAAAGTATGAGAATGGGCGGAGATTTGAAGCTGGAAACCGAGCACGAGCGACTCGCTAATGAGAATCTCATGCATAAAAAGTTCAAAGAACTCGATGATGGTAGGTTTGCTTATAAAATTAGCGCACTAATTGTTGTTGATTCTTTTATTTCAAAGTATTTAAATGGAAAATATTACTATGTAAAATCGGAAAATTTATTGAAATCCTAGCTTTTTGGGAGCCGAGCACCTTTCCGCCAACCCGAAATTTCATACAGGTGTCGAGCAATATCAGTAATTCGCCGGTGTTCAAGATCATTGCAAAAATGCCTAAAGGTGCCGTTTTACACACTCACGACTATAAAATCACGCCTTTTGATTATGTGTTCCACAACATCACCTTCCGGCCAAACCTGTACATTTGCGACGAAAACGGCACTTTAATCTTCAAATTCTTCGATAAGCCGAGTGACGACTGCTACTGGCAATTATTGAGCGATGTCAGGCTGAATGATAAAAGTGGGAAGATCGACAAGAAGATTGAATATCAACTATCGATGTTCAATGAGGATTTTTCTGGCCGTGATTTTGATGCTGCCTGGAAGCGATTGCGGGTGGTTATTAATTCTGCTAAAGCATTAATGTCTTATAGGTACGCACAAAGATATTTTTAATTATCTTTTTCAATAATACATTTTTTAAAAGTATTTACATTTATTAATTACCTTGTTGGTTACAGACCAGTTTTCGAAGATCACTTATATCAGGGACTATTGGAATTATACAACGACAACGTTTTTTATATGGAAGTGCGCACAACTCTTCGGCTTCTATACGACCTTGATGGGAAAGAATACGGGATTTTGGACACAGCACGCGTCTACAAAGAAGTAGCAGATAGGTAGTCACTGACTGTCATTAATAGACATTTAAAAACATTTAAAAAAAAGTTTATTGTTATACAATTAAATTCGCACTAAGATTCGTCAAGGACCATCCGGACTTTCTTGGTATAAAGCTGATATACAGTATTGGAAGGGAATCAAGCGACAATGAGATGGATGAGTACCTGTCGACGGCACGCATGCTTCTGGAAAATCTGCCTGGTTTCGTGGTGGGCTTAGACGCACTCAATCAGGAAGACAGGAGCAGACCTCTGGCGGATTTTGCCGATAAATTTCTGGCGGTTTCCAAGGACGTGCCATTCTTCTTTCACGCTGGCGAGACCCCGTGGAACGGCCAGGTGACCGACGAGAATCTCATCGACGCCGTGTTGCTCGGGTCCAAGAGAATCGGAAATGGGTATAACTTCGACAATGACTTGTCCGACCGGACAATCCGGTTTAACTCCAACAATTTTCAATTGGTTCTCCTAAGACTGAAGAAAGTTTTTTATTTCCAGGTATGCCTTAACGAAACATCCCAAGGTTCTGAAACTAGCCCGTCAAAAAGGAATCGCAGTCGAGGTGCTACCGATCTCCAATCAGATCCTTTCTATAGTGAAAGATTTGCGTAACCACCCGGCGAGCGTACTTTTCGCTTACAACTATCCGGTGGTAGTGTCCAATGAGCATCCAGGATTGTGGGGTGCGATAGGCTTGAGCTCCGATTACTACGAGGCCTTTATGGGCATAATGTCGCGACATGCCGACCTCAGGGCTCTTAAGAAACTCGCTATTAATTCTATCGAGTACTCATGTATGAACGAGGCGGAGAAGAAGCGGGCTATGGAGATTTGGCAGCAGAAATGGAATCATTTCGTTAAGGAACTAGCTGCTGGAGTATATTACTGAAGAAATTCAATGCGAGCTACAGTTTGCTAAATTTTATTTAATAATATGTTAGTGAACATCGCATGTTAAATTTTGTACAAATACGTCAGCTGCTTAAATAAATGGACATATACATATGTTTGCGCATAATTTTTCTTACTTCCACTTGTTTGTATTTGTTTTTTAACTTTAACAGTTCGTAATAAAAATAAAAAGGTGAATCATTAAAACAGATTCTGTTGTTGCTCTGCAAACTATATCACCCTCAGTTTTGCAGAATCTGGGTATAATGAACATTGATAAAAGATTTTAATATTCTCTTGCTTAAAGTCTGGTGTCATAAATAAACGAATATTCCAGTAATATAAAAATCTCATTATTTTAACGATTGTGTATTTGCGGGAGTAGATGATATGTTTATCATTAACACTTTATGTATTTTATATATTTCTGCATTCCTTATGCTTTTCATTTAGTTTCACGTATTGTTAATAAAATTTATGTTTGCCAACTTATATTGCGAACTATCATTTATTTTATGTAACAGTTGCTTTAAAAATTTTCAATCATTAACATATGGTTTTAATTTTTATGCAGTAACTAAAATATTGTTATTCTAGGCAATAAGGAAATGCGAGCTATCAATATTAGTAGAATTTTAATGGCCAGGTTTGTTATCAGGGAAGTTCAAAAGAATAATTTATACTGCTACACGCGTTAAGTCATCTCAAGAGGCACGTTCAGTTAATTTGTTCTCCGGCAAAATAATAAAACGCCGCAGGCCAAGACCCTGTGCCTTTTACATCTGTCGTGCAATTTTAAAGGGACAATTGAAGGTTGTATCAGTAATGATGCTCGTTGAAGGTTTGTTTCTGCTGATGATACTGCTGTTGAACGCTGAAGAAAGAGGATACGCTTCCCAGGTGCCTGGTGATGATTATTGGGATCGTAGAACTGCGATCCTCAGCAGTGAAGATAGTCGGAGAATGGGTGGAGATTTGAAGCTGGAATCCAAGCAGGAGGGACTCGCTAATCAGACCCTCATGAATGCAAAACTAAAAGAGCTGGACGAAGGTAGATTTGATTTTAAATTCATATATTCGCTAATTATTTTAAAAAGAAAAATATAAACGTCAGGAAGATTTTATGAAATTGTAGGTTTTCGAGCACCCAGCACCTTCCTGCCTGCCCGGAATTTCGTGCTGGTGTCAAAAAATATCAGTAACTCGTCAGTTTTCAAGATCATTGAACTAATGCCAAAAGGTGCACTTTTGCACAATAATGACTACAAAATTACGTCGTTCGATTATGTTTTCCACAACATCACCTTCCGGCCGAACCTCTACATTTGCGACTCTAACGGTACTTTAAACTTCAAATTCTTCAACAAGCCGAACAATGACTGCCAGTGGCAGTTGTTGAGCGACGCAAGGAAGGACGACAAGGACGGATCGATCGACAAAAAGGTAGTTCATCATCTGACGATGCTCAGTGATGATCCTGCTCAGGCATATCCAGATGACGATTCTGTCTGGGAGCGATTACAACTTGTTGTACCTTCTGTTGCATCTTTGATAACCTATAGGTAATTCTTTTTTTACCGAAAATTACAAAGTTTTATTCATAAAAATATTTTTAAATTAAATGTTTAGCTACTATTACTAGTTTCGAAATTGCATTTCCTCGTGATTCCAGGCCGGTTTTCGAAGACCACTTTTATCAGGGACTCTTGGAATTGCACGAAGATAATGTGTTTTATATGGAATTGCGTACAGTTATTCAGCCTCTTTACGACCTGGATGGAAAAGAATTAGGGATTTTAGAATCAGCGCGCATTTATAAAGAAGTAACGGACAGGTGTTTATAATGATTTTCCTTCGAACCCGTGTTATTATAAATATAATTGTTTATTTAAATATGGATTGTTACTCTTCGCGTTAAGATTCATCAAGGACCATCCGGACTTTCTTGGTGTAAAGTTGATTTACAACGTCCCGCGGGAGTCGACTAAGGATCAGATGGCTGGGTATTTATCGACGGCTCGTTTGCTGCTGAAAAATCTGCCTGGGTTCGTCGTGGGCTTGGACACGTACCGTCAAAATGACAATGGCAAACCTCTAGTTGATTTCGCCGATCAATTTCGGGCAGTTGCCAAGGATGTACCGTTTATCTTTCACGCGGGCGAAACTAAGTGGAACGGCCAGAAGTCCGACGAGGACATCATCGACGCTGTGTTACTCGGCACTAAGAGACTCGGACATGGGTATAACTTTTTTTTTCTATTGCCGACTCGACCGATCAATTACGATATGTCTGACCAGTACGGGTTCTAATTTACTACTGAAAAACTGAGGAAAGTGATGGGTTCGCAGGTTTGCCTTGACGAAACATCCGGAGGTATTGGAACTGGCTCGCCAAAAGGGAATCGCAATCGAGCTTCAGCCGATTTTTATTCAGATGTTTAATCTCGTGAAAGATATGCGGAATCACCCGGCGAGCGTTCTCTTCGCTAACAACTATCCTATAGTAGTAGGCAATAACGATCCAGGCTTGTGGGGTGCCAAAGGACTGAGCTACGACTTTTACGAGGCGTTCATGGGGATAATGTCGAGGCATGCCGATTTACGGGCTCTTAAGAAACTCGCCATTAATTCCATTGAGTACTCCTGTATGAACGAGACGGAGAAGAAGCGGGCTATGGAGCTTTGGCAGCAGAAATGGAATAAGTTTGTCAATGACCTGGCTGCTTAATACTAAGGGGAATGAAAAAGAAAAAATTTTTATTAATAAAATGTACGTTTACAAATTCATATTCTCGATATCGTTTATTATACAATCGCTGCTACGAAAATCTTGATGTTGAATATTTATTTAGGTATCACTTTATCTTTAAAATCTTTAAAATAGTAAGAAAAATAATTATGTTAAATCAATAAATTTATGTTCTCTTCACACCTTATAAAAGAATGAATATTTCCGGTGTGAACAGAAATCACCTCTTTAAACTTTTAATGAAGATCAAATAACACGAAAAGGATAAAAGACAAACAAGGTGAGCGTAAATGTTAATACATTTTTTTCTATTCCTTTTTATCATCTTATACGCGGTTAGCTCAGATCACCGATATTAATTACCCGCCGAGGCAGTCAATACCAAGGTGCGGCTCCGTCAACACCTTGCATTCGCTCTTCATTGTTAAAAGCGAATCGAGTGCACCGATCGCGATGAGGGCTGAAGGTTTGATTGTGCTCGTCTCACTGTTCGTGGCAGCGAGTGCGCGGAGGTACGAATCGCGACTGTCCGACGACGATTACTGGAAACGCAGGGACCAGATACTCCGAGAAGAGGATGAGCAGAGAATCGGCGGCCAACTCGAGCTGGACTCCAGGGAGCGGCTCGCCAATCGGACGCTCATGAATGCCAAGCTCAAAGAACTCGACGACGGTGCGTGAGACATCAAATTTCTGTGCTTCTCAGACATCAAATCTTCATTTTTTGCAAAAGTTTATACTGTGTAATTAGTGATCTTGAAATGAAGTGACCTGTTCGATATAAGAATCGCTGCGAACGCGATAAAAATGACGATCACTTTGTTGAGAATGTTTTACAACATTGATTCCAGCAATCATTACGAACCAGATCGCTTAATTTTAAAATCACTAACCACTTGGTAACCTCGCGCAAGAATCGCGTAAAAATAAATAATTAATGACCGGCGGCATTCTCGAAACGGCAGCTTTCCGCGCGCCGAGCACCTTCCTGCCGGCCCGGAATTTCATGCAGGCGAAGGACAAGATCGGCCGGTCGCCGGTATTCAAGATGATCGAAAAAATGCCGAAGGGAGGGGTTCTGCACTGTCACGACATCACAATTACCTCCTTTGATTACGTCCTTCGGAACATCACCTTCCGGCCGAGCCTCTACGCGTGCGACGTCGACGGCCTTCTGAGGTTCCGATTCTTCGACAAGCCGAGCAACGACTGCCAGTGGCAATTGCTGAGCGACGCCCGGAAGAGCGACGAAAATGGAACGATCGGCGAGAGGATGGTGCGACAGATGACGATGCTCACGGAGGATCCCGCGAAGGCCTATCCGGATATCGACGCTGCCTGGAAGCAGTTTGAGCGGATCTATGAAACCATTACGCCTCTGCTGACATACAGGTTTCCTTTTGTTCGAAGTAGTAAAGTTTATTGGCTGCTTATTATCTGTAAGAAATTTAGTAATTGATTTTTACATGCCGTAAATAATTTACAATTAATTTTGTATAAAAAGCGTGCTTATGCAAAAAAGTACGAAGCATTTGTATAGTATATTGTCAGCTTTAGAGGATTTATATAAATTAAGCTTGAAAATTATGCATTTGTTTTCAACGAAAAGTAGTACCAGCGTCGAAAACACCACCTTATGATATTAAATATATATTTATTATTAATGTTAAATTGCATGTATGTCTACATAATTACAGACCAGTTTTTGAGGACCACTTTTATCAAGGACTCCTGGAACTATACGATGACAATGTTTTTTACATGGAATTGCGCACAAACCTACCGACCCTCTACGATCTGGATGGAAAAGAATACGGACCGATGGAAGTGGCTCGCATCTATAAAAATGTGACAGATAGGTATTCACACATATTTCCTAAGATAACCCAGTGGTACACGTAAATAAAAATGTTTAAATAAAATACATGATAAAATTTACGTTTAGATTTGTCAAGGACCACCCGGGCTTCTTTGGTGTCAAGATAATCTACAGTGCCATTCGATCTTCGAACGACAGTCGGATGGACGAGTATTTGAAGACAGCGCGCCAGCTTCTGGAAGAACTGCCTGGATTCGTCGCGGGCTTCGACATGTCCGATCGGGAAGATAAGGGCAGACCACTGACCGATTTTGCCAATAAATTACGGGCAGCTGCCGGTGAGATACCGTTTTTCTTTCACGCTGCAGAGACTGCATGGAACGGCCAGCAAACTGACGAGAACCTCGTTGATGCAGTACTACTCGGTACCAAGAGGATCGGGCATGGGTAATTTTCTTTATTTTGCGTACATTGTAATGGCAAAAGCATATAAATTGATAACATATTGTTATTTTTTTTAAATTACCATTTAAAATTAAAGAAGGGAGCGCGCAGCTCGCAGGGGTTGCGCAGAAAGATAGGGGATTCCCCTTTCCACGAGCCGCAGCGGATGCATGCTAACCCCATTTATTTCGCTACTTATATCGTATAGAGACACTTCAACTAACAGGAGTAATTTATTTTCAGTTTCGGTTTGACGAAGCATCCGGTGATAATGGAACTGGCCCGTGACAAGGAGATCGCGCTCGAGCTCCAACCGATCTCCAATCAGGTACTAAAATTCGTGCAGGATCTGCGTAACCATCCAGCGCATGTTCTTTTCGCTGAAAACTACCCGGTGGTTGTATCCTACGACAATCCAGCTATTTGGGGTGTCAAGGGTCTGAGCTACGACTTTTACGAGGCGTTCATGGCGATAATGTCGCGACACGCCGATCTCAGGGCTCTCAAGGAACTCGCTATTAATTCCATCGAGTACTCCAGTATGAACGAAAGGGAAAAGGATAGAGCCATGGATATTTGGACGAAAAAGTGGGACGAATTTATCGAAAGATTGATCACTGATCACTGATTTTTAAATGAATGCCCCTTTAGGAATTTGTTTGACACATAGTTTAAATGTATAGCAATAAATTGACAGATAGCTTCAACAAACTTTATTTTATATTTCTTTTCTTAATTGATATTAAAAGCTGTTTGATGCAGTAAGTTTACGAAATTTTTTTTACTAACATTGGTTCTATAAAAAATTCATTAGCGTAGTCTACATTCAAACAAATTTGTTTTTAAACAAATGTATTAAACAAAACTTAATTCTTTTGTAGTTAGTACACACGACGAAAAAAAAGGCAATGCAGAAAATACGTTACGTATGCTTGATTTAATTTATTCCAACTCACTAAATAGGTAAGTTACATGCGGCAGTGCGACACCGAGCATTTTGATATGCGCAGGTGCAGCTCGACAAGTACGTATATATTCGACCGAGATCGCGATTTGAATCTTACATAGGCGAGTCGAAAAATTTTTCACGTTTAGTTACGGATTCGATGGACATCTAATTTTTCAAAAACAAGTTTTGTACTATAAAATCGTGATCAGCAATTCAAATAAACTGATCGGTTTATTTTTTATGTTTAAAGAATCTATACGGTCATTGATATTTCTCTTTGAATATGTACATATCGTCTCTAGCCTCGTTTTCTTAAGCAGCTAAAAGAATGTCGAACGTGAATAAATAAGACAGCGGTGTTTTTTTGATAACTGTGCAGAATTTTTTATACACCTTTTTACGCGGTTAAAATTTTTTAACTGACACTCCTGTTAGTGCACGCACTACTTAATATGAAATAGAAAACATTAATCTTTTGAACAGATTTAATGAAGCTAAGTGATTATAATAAAGATTTCAATTCCGCATAAATATAATTTATTTCAATTTTAAATTAAATTCTTAAGTGTGGAATCACTGTACTGCACTTAAAACTTCACTAAATATGTCAATTGCAATATTCATTTATGCAAGTGAACTGATTTTTTCGACAAGCACCAAGGATCTGGGATGTAGGGACCTGGTAGAATACCTGGATGTGGATTTGGACGATCGAAGGATAAATAAAACGAAACAGCTTTTGTTATTGTTATGACACAGAAAAATTTTATTCCACTTTTTGTTACCAGCCGAAGTCCAAAGGTCAGTCCGAAACGTGTGATCACAGATGAGGGTGAGGAGTCGTGCGGTTGTCCTCGTTGCGTGCTAATTTAGTATCAAAGCTGTCGAGATCGTAGCAAGTATTCATTTAATCCCAGTCTTGAGAGCCTGAAACACCAAACCCAATCAATCAAGCTGTGCACTAGTCTTCACCATTTTTGGATTTGCAACTCAAAACTTTATGTAATAATTTATTTTCTCTTTCACTTTTACTTGTATACAAAAACGCAGAACAAAATCTTGATATACTTATATAAATAAACTTCGAAATTTTCATTTTCATTAATTCTTTTACATGAAATTTTACACTAATTTCCAAATGACCAAGTGCAAAAGCTTCTTTTTAAAACTCTATTAGTTCACGCAGGCAAACAAAGTCTTTAGACAGATAAAAGTTACATTTTCATGTTTGCGAAGAGACACTAATCAGCAGTTCCGGGTTCGAAACGATCACTTTCTGCAAAGAAAACGAAGTGTATACTGACCTCCGACTAGCCGCTTCGGCGGCCCACCTTTTCTTCCTCTCCGGTGTTACGCTGCTCCCATCGCTCAATACCAGCTTCGATGCGAGAGCTGTTGATTTTCCGGGCGGACTGGTCGTTCCTGACGGCACGTTCGTCAACAATTGCTTGCCCTGACGATTCTCTTTTGATTTCCGCCGGATGCTTAGATCTGACGACACCACGATTTCGTCGAAAGCCTGACCGATGAATTCTTAAAGCACAATGCACAACGATTAGACGCCTTAATTTAATTCAAAAGAAAAATAATGTGCTGATGACTCCAAATAAAAAAAACGCGTATCTTTTGTGCTTACATGCAGAAGAGATGCGTTTTTATTTGGTGAAAGAGAAACAAAGAAAATTATGTATAGGTATATAGTGTGGTAATTCGGACTGTAGGTATATTGCCCGTAGAGGGCGGTATTCTCAAAAATTTGAGAAAAGAAGATAATACTACTGATCAGTAGTATAATCTTTTTTTCTCAAATTTGCTTCGAAGCAACAATTACATTCTGATGCCATAGAAATATGATATTCAGAATGAAATGCTTCAACGAAACGACAATTCTACTCTTTTTTTTATAGAAACAAAGAGAAAGTGTTGTATTATACACAGATAAGTAACGATGCTGGGTACTTACGGTTACGATTTGTAGCTTGACTTTGGGCATTAACGGTTACTGAAGCCAAAACGAGAACGCAGAAAGCTAAAAGTTTCGTCATTTTTGCGTGGCCTAATCGGAATTTGGGCGATAAGCTTTCTTGATCCAAACGACAATTTCTGCAAACGATAAAAGAGAGAAATGAAAGTCAACGAATCCGCACGGACTGCAGGAACGGCACTCGGGTACGACGGACTACGCGCAAGGCGAGCCGTGAAAGTGCGCGCAATTATCGCGAGGCCGGCGAGAGAGCGACTCGCCGGGAGAGAGGCGAGCGCGCCCAAGAGATAATCGCCTCGAATTTCCCATTGCGCAATTTTCCCCCCGCGGCGGCGCCGAGCCGCGCGGAAAGTGGTAAGTGTATCTCAGACGCGAGAATCGCGGCTCTCTCGCGCGGAGGCGAGCGGACAAAGGAGGCGTTTGCTCGATCGACTTTAGGAGTTTTTTTTATTTCTTTTTAGAGTTTACATTAAGTTACGTTTTATTTTTTTATATTTTTGAGAATTAGAGTTCAACACTTTTTGCGTTATTTAAGATGTAGCAATTTAGAAGAATTATAGAATTGAGAAGAAAAAAAAAGATACGTTTTGCATTTAAATTTTAGATAATTTAGAAAGAAGCTTTTATAGTGTAGATAGTAGGAAAGTAAATTTTTATTATTTAATGTGTTGATTTTAAGAAGTTAAGTAGTATGAAAACAGCAGTGAGGTCATCAACTCGTAAAATTGTTTACGAGTTTGAGTTGTTTGCACATTGGCAAGTTTAAAATAGGATTATTTTAGTCTTCTTCATCAATATTTAATCGGACTGTGATAAAACAGAAGTACACACTTTAATGAAAAAGAAATTTCAAGTATCTGTTAAAACAAGAAACAAGCACAAATAAAGGTAGAATGTAAAAAAAAATTAATTTTTACTAAACAACTTTACTACTGAACTACATAAATTAAAAAAAGTGTACTCCAAATATATACTTTTTTATCTAAAAATAAAAAGTTTACTCGTAAATTCGTGCTAAAAACAAGTACGAATAGTCGAAGACCAGAAAAAAGAAGAATAAGCAGAGAGAGAATAAACAACTTAGCGATCCGGCGACCGGTGACTCGGCGACAAAGGACCTCGCCGCGTCTGCACAAAGGATCCGCGCGTCTGTTACTACTTACGGCGCGCGCAGTTCGAGCTTTTTTTCTTTAAAAGTGCTTTTATTCCCTCCGCGGCGGAGACCCGCGGGGCGCGCCGGGCCTCTGCTCTCGTCGCGCGCGCGAACTCCCGGAGCGTCGCCGGCGTACTGGACGGGCGCCACTTACCGACAGAATATCCTGGGGGATACTTTCCGAGCCGACAACCGCACGAGAAATGCGAGCACAATGGCCGGGCGTCGCTCGGCCGAGCCTCCGCGGCTCCTACCACTCGGCCCGGCGGGCTGCCGCTGGCGGGGGCCCCGGGACCGCGCGCGATAGGCCCCGGCGAATTGGGGGCCTGGGGTACTCCCGGGGTGGGGGGATTCTGCGCGACCGGGGCCAGAGAGAAAGAGAGAGAGAGTGAGAGGGAGGGGGGAGGGAGACGGTGTTCGCGTCTTCTTCTTGCTCGCGGATGTTGCCGGGAGTCGGGGGGTTATTGGTCGGAGGGTAAGCGCGAGCTTGAGGAGGTGAGCTTGAACGGATATTTTTAACCCCGCTGCCGATTTCGCTTGATTGGCGAGATTCTTCGAGGGTATATTTTGTTATGAGAGGAGAGAGCAGAGATGCTTAGAGGTTATCATTTTTTTGTCCGCGATATTTCTTGTGAGATCAATTTTGCTTTCATCAATTTTGCAATAAAGTTTGAATAAGTTGTGAATTTTTTTAATTAAAGAAAAGATCTTTTAATATTAACCTTTAGATAATTTATGAAATCTTTCAAGCATGTTTTTATTGTTGACTTAAATTTATTGTCAGTTTTTTGAGTCTGAATTAAAATTTTTAAAAATGGTATGTTATTGATGATATCTTTCACCAAGTAACGTTAAAATTTTGTAATACACAGAGAAAAATCATAAAAATCAGTACAGGCTTTACTAATAAGTTCAAATACTTTATATATAATTATTATAAGTAATATTTAATATAAATTTTATATAGTTTGCTAACTTATTTTTCTTTCTATGATAGTACACAAAATTCGAAAAATTTTGCGAATTCATCAACTTTGCGACATCAACTTTGACATCTTGATAAAGTTGATAAAGTTAAAAAAAGTCACCAAAAAATCTCTCGAAAACAACATTTTAATCAGGCTGGAAAGTGCAAGATTCACTTCCAAACAAATGACTAGTCTCTAGAGTACTTTATCCAGCTTTATATAAAAAAACTAAACGAAATTTATCGACTACACATAATTATCATAAATCTCGAGATTAGTGAACTTGCTCAGAAGCAATAAAAAAAAAGTGTTTGCTCGAAAAATTTCACGGCAATTCCATTCCTACTCTTCCACCTCGCCTCGTCTCATCCTCTCTCCCTCTCTTTCTCTCCTTCTCTCTCCGCGTTAAACGCAGCGATTTCCTCTCCGAAATCGGTGAACGAACTCGTGCGAACTGGCCGTCTCGTCGTCCCCTTGTTTGTTTCGCCGCTCGGCCTCACCTCCGTATTATTTTCCACCTCGCGCTCTCCTCTTATCAACCCACCCTCCCCGTCCGCACTTTTCCGCCCCGGTCACTATCTCTCTCCCTCTCGAAACCAGCCTCTCTCTCTCTCTCCTCGCCGCCTCGTCTGGCCGTCGCGCACAAAGACCCGAGAAGAGAGAGAGAGAGAGAGAGAGAGAGGAGGGGAGCCTGGACCCGATTAGCGCACCCTCGGTGCCTCTCTCTCCGCCGGGGTAGTCGTCCGGCGAGTACAACGCACACCGGCCGGACTGCTTCTCGCGCGGCCGGTTCCTCGCTCTCTCTCTCTTACACACGGCTAAAAATTGTTTTGCATTATGCTAATGCCCGCACAAAGGGACGAGCCGAGGAAAAACAATCGGGCCTTTTTTCGCAACGTGTGAAAGACGCGCGCGCGCGCGAGCGAGGCGACGACGAGCCCGAGGCGCGCGCGCGTCTCCGCCGGTCTATGTTGATTTATCGCGCGCGTACGTATACGCGGGGACGGCGAAAGGAGAGCGCGCGACGGGGCTTTTCTTCCCCGGGCCGAGCCGGGATTCCATTATTTTGTTATTCATTGGCCGGCGTACGAGGGACGCGCAGGAAGCGAAGGCGAGTGCAAGGCCCCGGGGGCTTTGTTCGGCGAGGCCGCCGCTTTCGGAGGATGCGGAGAGAACGAGCGGGGAGAGCAGATAACGAGGCGTTTTTCCGTGAGGCGGGTTATGGACGAGCTTGACGGTCGACGGTGATGGAAAGTTTAACGATTTTCTGGAGGGCCTCGACGGGCGCTTGCAGGCAATTTTGATTTATTTTAGAGGGAGGCGCGCGAGCGTTGTTAACAATGTTTTTTTTATTTAATTTTTATATTTGTTTGTGTTTTTTTAAATTTATTCATAATCTTTAGACATTTGAATTTATAAGCAAGTTACAAGTCGTTTAAAATTGCATGACTTATTTATTTATTTCCTATGCTTCTAACAACGACCGCACGATTTCAGCTTATCTCTCAAACGCTAAAATAAAAAAAAATTGCAAAGCCTCTACAAAATATTTAAAATATCTTACTTACAGCTTCTCAAACGTAGAAAATAATTAATATTTTATTTAAGAAATTACTATTATTGCAAGAAAAAAAAATGTAAACAGCAAATGTGTTTTTCGAATCGAATAAAAGGGCGCCGGAGTCGCCTCGTATGCTCGGCGCAAGGAAAAAGAAGGGTTCCATTATGCTGCATTCGTTGACCCGAGATTTATTTGCTCGGCTCCTATTGTCCGCGGAAGACGGTGAACTTGAACTCTTTCTAACTTATTATATATTAGCGACTCCGTGTGCCACCTCCAGAAGTATTTTTCGAATTATATTCCACTTTAAAGTTTGTTGAGTTTACATCACAAGAAACTAGTAACGTTACTCAAAAAGAAATCGGTTACTCAAATATTTGTTTAATAAAAAATAGCCTTGTGGTCACGAAATATTATGTACATTCATAATATATACGCGCATTCACTGGTATTTTTTTCTTTTATTTACTCTTTTTAAAGCGATTTATTTTAGAAATGTTTCAAAAGTAAAATTTCGAATGCTATTTTTAAAATCGGTAAGACACACGCGCGCATCTGTCTTAAAAAGCGTCAATGGTATAAACAAATTTTTCTTGAAAGACTTTTAGCGTTATTAAATAAACGTATTGCACTAATTTTTTATGCTCCACCTTTTATTTTCCGTTACAGAAAGCACACCCAAAAATAAACTCAAAAGTGGTTTTCCACGTAAATGATCGGTACTAAAGAAGTGACCGCATACCACACGGAGAAAAGCCACGATAACGCATGAAAAAAAAAGCGCGCGTACTTATACCCACGAGCTATAATTGAAAACACCTGACGGCGCGCTGCGGTGCAAAAACTTCGGGCCCGCGGGTATATAGAAGTCGAGTTCCCCGGCGAAGATTGCGTGCGCCGATCGGCCGGTCATTGCACGCGGTGCCGAGGGAGGAGGCCGGAGGAGAGGCGCTTTTCGAATCTCTCTCGGTTTCGCCTTCCTTTCACTCTCTCTTTCTCTCTCTCTTGCTGCTCCTCTCTTCTCTCGGCGTTTTTTTTTTAATTTCGCCGGAGAGTTTTGCACACGGCAGCGGCACATCCCTCCCCCCGCTTTCCCTTTGTGCTCCTTTAATCTCCGACCTCCTCTCGCGTCTCCGCCGACTCTGTCCCTTTGCTCGGCCGCCTCCGTCTCTCCTTACACGCGCTCGCGCGTCCTCCTCCCATACCTCGCCCTCGCGCGCTCTTTTTTCCGTCCCTCCCGCAGGAATCGCGCGGTTTCTCCTTCGCGTGCGCGAGCGGGACGAGCTCCGCTCCGCAGGAAGAAGCGAGCGCGCTCCTCGTGTGGTATATAGTCCTCCGTGTTGCTCCGTTCTTTTTTCTCGCGAGGGGAGTACGGAGGTGGGATTAGTGTAAAATGGTAATTAGAATGGCTGGAATTTTTTGAAACGGGTATAAAATGTTGATTTTACGGGCGCACGATTATTAAAATAAAAAAGATTTAAGTTGAGCTAAAATGTAGTTTTTTTTATTTTAATTTAAAAATGAAGCATTGATTGTATTTAACATTTTTTAATATAATCAAACAAATAGAATGTACAGCTGCTGTGCTTATAAAGAATCTTATGAATCATAAACTCGCATAGTTTTCTTAAATTTTTTTATTCAACCTAATTTTACATTACATGTAAATATTTTATACAAAAATACTTTAAGTCATAAACGTGTAATTTCACATCGATATATTATTATTACCTACTACAGATTTGTACATGAAAATTTCGTTAAACATACCAGTACTCTATAAACAAAATAAAAAGAACATCTCTATAAAACCCCCATATTCTTTTCAACAATATAAAAAGAAAAAAAAACATAAATAAACGTAAAAAGTCAATAGTCGAAGTCCCGCAGAAAGAGAAGTAATATCGCGATGTCCCATCGAAGAGGCGAAATTATTTTCTCAGCGCGCCCCTCTCATAAGCCGCGCACTTCTCTCTCTCGTTCTCCATTCGCCTCAGCCGCGCACTCCTCCTTTAATTCCCCCTTTGTTTCTCCTCCCGCGGCGGCGGCTCGCGAATTTTTACCGGTTTCGCCCTTTGAGGAACATCTGGTCGCTGGCACGCGGACAAAGAGAGAAAGAGAGCGGAGAGCCGTGAGCCTCTTCGGGGTGGCTCCCTCCCTTCCTCCGCGATTTCCTCACTCCTCCGCCGCCTCCTCCTCTTTGTGCGAGCTGCTCGGCCGAGGTGCATGGTACACGGACGAGGATCTCGCCGAGGCTGGGCGACGGACCCTCCGCGTCTTTATTTACAAACACGCGACTAGGCGCGATTAGAACACGCGGGAGGGTGAGTTGATTGTCCGGTGATTCTTGTGGGTGTTGAGGCGCGGGTGCGCTTGGTTGCTTATTTACAGGTACGTGATGGCTCCGCTTTGTTGCTGGGTTTTCTGGAATTTGAATGGATCGGATTATTTTGTTTGTTTCGAGAAGTAATTGATTATAGAAATGCTTTGTTAAAATAATAATTCTCATTGATCACACTTTTTTTTACTATTTTTGTTTCGAGTTCATAATTTGTCAATAAAAAATTGAAAATTGCCCTTTCTCTACTCTACTATAATTTTTGGAAATATAGTCGCTGTTCATCAATTTTTTCGCCGGAGCACCAGCCGAAAAGCTACAAACAAAATGAATTTTGACGTTGCAGGACAAGTCGATTCCAAATTATAAGTGGACCGAGGCAACATAAAGAAATAAAACGAGAAACGAGATAAAAAGAGAGCGAGCAACCGGTTTATCTTTACTCGTCGGGTTCAATCCCTTCAATTTCGCATCTCCAATTGGGGGGATAACAGATAATTAGAAGATCGTACATGGGAATCCGGGGTTTGCCCTACTGGGCACGACTTCTTTTTTCACCCATACAAACCGAATTTCATCATCTTTAAAAATAATTTAGCAACTTTCTCTTGAACAGAAATTTTAGTGCAGAAATTCTGAACGATAGTTTTTATTGTAAATTAATGCGTACGGATTAAAAAGATTAATTGTGCATTAATTAGTTTGACGGCAATAAATGTACAATTTGGAGGAATGATTTTATTACCTGTCATTAAGTACTAATTACCTCCAACGCAGATTAAGGGATGTAGTTAAAGCAAATTAGTGATACAAACTACACTTATTAAGGTCTATTACTTCTTCCATATTTCTTAATACTTATATTAACCTAAACCACAAAACGAAAACACCCATTTAAAAAAAATATTATTGACCATATCCACAAATACCGTGTTTCTTGAAGAAACCCCTCACCCTAGCTCCTACAAACTCCTCATTCCCCTCGACCTAAGAAATTACTTAAAATTCGCTCCTCAAACTGCGACATCCATTCCAAACACCAAATCCCACAAAAATAAAAAGAGACCCTTGCCCTCGGTGCTCACTCGAGCAGCGCGAGGCGACCGCCGCCGACAAAAGGCGTCGACGGCAGTCCAAACAAACGTAACGTTCCGCTCTCGTACACTCGTACGTTGACGCGCGCACGTCGCTCATCCTCGGGGTAAAAAAAAAAAGAAGAGAATTTACATTCGTTTCCCACCGGCGAGCGGCGATTAGCGACGCTGTTGCACGCGGCGTCGAAGTGTCGCCGATGAATTTGGACGTGCGCGCACACCGAGCGTAAGAATGCTAATGCTAATGCGAGCGCAGCCTCGGGAGCAAGGACCGATGCTCGTGGCGCTGGATTTCGAGTCCTTTTTTATGGCGATTTTCGATGTCGCGGACGATCTTTCGAGGTTCTCTCTGTAACGAGGTTCGGGGATGGGGGTTTGATGGTCCGGTGTTTGCGGTGGGTCGACAGTTCTTTTTGGCGTTTGGATGAATATTTTGATTTTCGTGCGACAGTGACTGTTTGCGGTTAATTTAACGAAGCCGCAAGTGTACGATTTGAAAGATGCGAAGACTTAGTTAAAAGGCTAATCATACACAGGGGCAGAGCAAGGTGGGGATGTTTAATTAAGAAAGGAGGGATGATGCAAGGAGATGATTAGTTGATACGTACGACGTACTCTCATAACGTAGAAGAGTGAAAAATAATCATACTTTTTTTTTAGAAAAAACTGTATTCGTAAAATTATATATTGATTTAAGATTTGCATTGATTGTAATCTCAATGCAATTAATAATAGGAATAACACGTAACTGATAGTCAGCTGTGATAAAAAATACAGATACAACTTCCCCAGAGATCGGTTGCATCACTTACACTTTACTAATCCTTTTTTTTAATCTGAAATAAGCTTTAACAGTATAGCGTTGGAAAATTAAATAAACAAGATCACTTTTGTATGGAGAAATTTCATAATCTATGACAATTGAAAAGATCTACTTCAGCTTGCTACTTGGTTGCATCACTTACACTTTACTAAATCCTTTTTTTTTAATCTGAAATAAAGCTTTAACAATATAGCGTTGGAAAATCAAATAAACAAGATCACTTTTTTATGGAGAAATTTCATGATCTATGAAAATTGAAAAGATCTACTTCAGCATTGCGATCAGGAGTAATAAACGAATTTTAATTAAATACCTCGAGCGTTTCAATTACATAAGTTGCGTAACACTATTTTCGTCCACAACAAAGAATGACGACAGTTAATATTTTATCTTACAAATGATGGGTATTAATTACCTCGCGCGCTAAGTAGAGAGTTTTAAAACATATAATTGCTGAGAAATTTATTCGTAAACGACAGTAAATGTAAAAGCCGGCAGCTAGTCCGGTCTCGAAAAACCTGATTTTCATATTTCTTCATTGATTTCACTGAGAGACGCACGAGCGCCGTAACACGCCGCTTATTAATGGGCCTCGCCTTACGTAATTAAAGTTTATCACGTGTTTAACCCGATCTTTATTACACGTAACTCCTTTTTTTACTGCTGCGCATTCGGTATACGTATTTACAAGAATTATACACTTTTGTCGTTTGTTTTTATTGCGCAACTGCAATTATGCGATTTACCAGACTCATCAAATTACAAGATACTTCGGCCGCGTAATTAAATAAGCAGCGATATTTTTCTTTTCCCATTTTTTTGCAAAGTAATCTTTAAGCGAGTATAAAAAAGTGAATTTAGTTTACTCCAAAAACTATAAAATCTTCCAAAAGAAAATTTGTTCTAAGTTTTGCTAATATCGCTAGCTGCGCTCTACACGTCTCAGTGTGCGAGCCGGCTGAAATCCCTCGCGAAATCGCGTTTACGGAATGCCGAGCGATCACCGCGAAAACTCAATAATCAGCGAAAAAAAAGGAACCCCTCGTGCCGGCTCGTCTCGCGAGTTCGACAAAGGAAAGCAACAATCACTTCCGTTTGCGCCGCGTTGCCCGCGCCGCTTTGAGCCTCTTCCCACCCGTGCGTTTCGCCGGTATAATGCCCGGGCCCGGCCTCGCGTTGCTCGGGGCCTGGAACCTCGGCGGTCCGAGGGTGCAATGCACCTAAATTATTATAACGAGGCGGCCGACTCTCCTCCCTCCCTCCACACCCCTCGCCCTCCCTCCCTCTCTCTCTCCCTCGTCTTATGTTTATTTAAAATCTCTCGCGTAGCGTCCGAGCAGGAGGAACCTGCCGCGCAGAAGGGTTGCCTCTCTGCCCGCCGCGGAATATTTTCGCCGAGCCGAGGGGCCATTGTCCGGGGGAGGGGAGGGCCGGAGAGGTGAACGCCTCGAGGGGGCCCAGCGCGCGCGCGCGGACGTGTGAGAAGGACGGGGGACAAAGGAGAGAAGGAGGTATACGCGCAGGAGGGGAGGAGCGGAAAGAATCTTCCTCGGCGAGCGCGGGGTTCTCAGGACGAGGCCCGCGATCCAGACGGCGGCGGCGGCGGCGGTGGCTGCCAGAACCGGCCGGACACTGGTTTTAAAGGGACCCCGGAGGTGGGGCCGCCGCGGGGTCGAGGATCCCGAGTAAGGGGGACCCGAGTACGAAAAACACGCGAGCACTGCCACCACCTACGGGGGTACGCTGTATACTTACTCCGACGGGCCGAGGCGCTCCTTTCTCTTTCTTGCGCGCGCGCGAGAGGACGAGGACTCGTCGCAGGTGCTGCCCCGAGACGCGATCTCTTTGTCCGGGAGGTTGGAAGAGTACTGCTAGCTTTGGGAAGTCGATCGAGATTCGTATCGATATATTGTTGAGTGGTGTAGCTTTCCTTTTTCGTTTGCGCGGGGCGTTAGTCGTTCTGGGTAATCGTAAGACACTTTTTGAGAACTGACTTTGCAATCCTTTTTTAATCAGCTTATACTTTTGGAATGGTAATAATCGATTTATCCGAATTTAATCATAAATTTGTAAAATCAAGATCCTGAAATCAAATGTTACTACTGACTAAAAGTTATTTTATAATTAATTTGAAGAGAGAATTAATATATTAGGTATAATAAGTTATAAGTAAATGCATTTTTCATTCTCGTTTTAAAGTTTTCGGGCGAAAGCTATTAAATTTTTAGTTATACTTCATAATTTTATTGATAAATCTATACTTTTCAACAATTCGCATATAAGAATTATTTATTTGCTTTTTAATTTTTAATGTTCTCTTTAGTAATCATACACAAACACTTAAATTTCATCATCCCTCCTGAATTAACTAATACTATCACAAGCTAAAACTAAAATAAAAGTATATCCTCCCTTCTTAAACTTAAGAAAATATAAATAAAGAAACGAGTAACCTCCACTACAATCAAACTGAAATTTAAAAAATCAAGTGACATTCCAGCCGACCTCTCGGACATCCCCATTCAACAATCAAGATCTCTATCTCCCGTACGACCCATTAATCACACCCGAATAAAGGGCCCGAATTTCCGCGGGCCGCATTGTACCCGTTTGCTCGCGTCGCGCGCGAGCAGCCCTCGTCCCGCGGGAGACACGGATCCCCCTCGTCCCGAATCTTCTCGACGCTTCTCCCGTCTGCCTCCGCTTCTTTCTCTCTCTCTTATTCCTTTTCTTTTTTTCGTGCTCATATATGTATACGTCCTCCTCGTTTTTTCTCCTTTGTACCCGCGGGCCGCGGTTTCGCCGCGCGCCTCACGGACGGAAACAAGGGGGAGTACGAGGGGGTGACGTCTGGGTGAAAGTCCGCGGAGCCCATAACGGTTTCGCGCCCGCACCCATCGGGCCACTTGCGCAATATTTTTCGGCGCCGATCGTTCCCCGTTCTTTTTTTACGCGGATATTAACGTTTTTTTTTACAGCGGTATACGCGCCAGTGACGCAAGCAGTTCGATAGTGCGGGCGATTGCGAGAGAGGCTGCGGTGTTTTTCGAGCTTTCACCGTTTGTTTGGTACGCAAGGGGCTTAATTGGATGGATTGTTTAAATATTTTCAGCGAGGCGAGAATAAATTTTGCGGGAGGTCGTAAAATGGAAATGACGTACTGAGAAAAAATTTTAGTAAAAATTATGATACTGTATAGGAAACTGGTCACCTGATATTTTAATGAAAATTTACCATACATTCTAGTAAAAATTTTAAATAATTTAGAAAAATTACCATACTTTCTAGTAAAATATAGTAATTTTTACTAAATTTTTTTCTCAGTGTGATTGTACGAATGATAGTAAACAATTCATTGATCGATGGAACGGGTTAAGTTGTTTTATTTTAGAATACAAAAGCAGAATTTTGTATTGAGTTTAAGTACGTGTAAGCAAGGTGTTTTGAAAGCTTGACATACATAAAACTACTACCTGCTCCCCTTAAAGCTTTTATGTTCGCTTAATAAAACTTGTAGAAAAGAGGGTAGCTTTTAAATACAAGATTATAAAAATTAAAGAGACCGTGACTCTCATTACAGTTTACAGATTTTCTCCCCTTCAAAAGTGTAAAGAGTAATACTAATTCTCTTCATTTTACTCACAAAAAAATAATAAATAAATATACTTTTCCTTCGTATCATAGAAAAAAGTCTAATTCTTTTACTTTCTCAAATTTTTTAAACCCATAGATAATTAAAAAACGACCACCACACGTCGAAAAATCGCAAGAAAACGACGAATTTTTCCACATTCTCCAAAGAAGAAATAATATTTCGCACAAGCAACAGCTCGCAGCTCGCGCCGCGCCGAAGAAACACCCTGTATAAGCGAGGGCATTTATAAATCGGCTAGGAAACCGGTCGGTGCACCAACACGCGCGCAGCCCTTCTGGCCTGCCGGCCTCACCCGTGTGCACACTCGTGCATGTACGCATAGACGCGCGTGTGCGCCGGGATCGACGGCCAGACTGCATTATACGAGTCGCGTCTGTTTTGGTTTTGATTCCGCGCCTCCCCCCGCCGTATATGTACACACACCCGGCCGATGCACGTGCGCGGAGGTGCAAAACGCGCCGTAAAATACGCACGGGGGACGCCGAGCGGCAGGAAAAAAAGGAATGCCACATCGCGTCGCCAACGGATCTCGCCGAGCGCGAGCGCAGACAGTGCGTTGAGACGGTTTAATTGAAACTGAAGGTGCTTTGGGGTGTTGCACTTTTTTTGGTGGGGGAGAGCGAATTTCGTTCGATCTTTTGGTGATATGATTGAACTAAAAAATTTTTAATGGTCTAAATACGATTAAATTTAAAAATACATATTTTCATAAAAACTTACAAGCTTTTTTTTTAAAAATTTATCTGAAAATGAGTAAGAATTTGTCATTTTCAAGAGAAGAATGGTTGAAAATCATTGTAACGTGAAATTTACTTTAAACCCCCAATAGGCCTATAATGTAGTTATTAAAATAACATAATGTGAAAATTACCATTAGAATGAATTAACCGGCTTGTGCTAATCCGAAGCTTCCTTGGAACGGGCCCAAGTTCCATGTGGCGACTTGCGATTGTGCGTGGGGCCTAGGGAAGGTGGCGGGTCCGTAACCTCCGTAGCCTGGGTTCCAGCCGCCGTAGCCCGGAGAAGGACCCGCGAAGGCCGCAGCAATCGGACCACCGCCGTATCCTCCGTGAGGCGGTTGCCATCTTTCAAGGATCCAAAGCAAAATATTAGCTCACGCCGATTCGTTGCGATCGAATTTTTTGACTTAAGATGTCCGAGGATCTTTAAAAACTTTTTTGTTTATTTCTTGTTATTAATTTTATGTAAAGAAATCAACATTTTTTAAATAAAGAACCTTCAGAAATTTTGATGTGTAATCAGAGTATAGGGTGCGTTGTGCGATATGAAATATTTTAAGGAAACACAAAAGATAAACCGTTAGTCATATGGAGAAAAAAGCGAATCAAGTTTAAATCTGCGATTTGCATGTGAGAGGCCATTGGCCATTATCAATTCATGCACGTGTATTCAAACTGAAAACAATGATGCAAATGCAAGTTTGCGTATCCATAATGAAGTTGTCAAAAAATATAAAAACAAATATTTTATTATTGTTTTCAAAGTAAGTAAGAGTATTTTGAATAAATTGCAGTGGTTTATGCAATACAATAAATAAAATTTCAGTAAAATCAAGTAAATCTACATGCTTCTGCAGTTTCACTTGAAATGCAGCTTATAGACTGAAATGAATTTCTTGTAAATATTACGGTGAAGTTTTACAGTAAACATTATATGAAAAAATGTAATCATCGTGATTTTCATCTCAATATTAGGCAGTAAGAAAAGCACTGTAAAAAATGCGAAGAATTTCCCATAAAAATTACAGAGCTTTTCCCTCAATAATTACGGAGCTTTCCGTAAGTCATCAAGTATCCTGTACAAATTTTCTCGTAAAAAATTCCAGTATAAACAAACATTTCACGATTACGTTTTATCCCGCAATTTTAAGAGAAAATTCTCTCACTGTAAGGAAATTCCTCTCGCAAGCTCCAAATTCAAACTCACCCGCCGTATCCTCCTCCGCAGCCGTGCAGCTTGCGGCAGCCGTGGCCCCCGTGGCCGTGTCCGTGTCCGTGTCCGTGTCCGTGTCCGTGGCCGCCGCCGTAGCCGCCTAGCAGCCCCTCGAGGAGGCCGCCTCCGTGGCCGTGCTTGTGCGGCTTGAACTTGTGCTTGCGCTTGAGCTTGAGGTGGCGGCCCTCCGGCGAGTCGTCCTCGTAGTCGTCGTCGTCCGGCGAGCGCGCCCCTCGCGCCAGGTCATCTGTAAGAATGACGATGTTGACATTTATATTGTAAAAAGTGACTCAGAAATTATAGAAAATTGAAAGCTTAAAAAAATGTATGTGACATTAAGAGAGCTTTCTTGATCATTTATAGATTACTCCAAACTTGCTTTTTAATTCAAGTTTTGAACAGAAAAAATATTTAAAATAGTTCATTTTATTTTAATTTCACAATTTTTTTTATGTTTTTGTCCTTTTTATTAAAGTATCGCAGTTAATCCAAAAGTATTATTTTCAGAACATTAAAATAGACCACCGCAATTTTTAATAGAGCTTTTCTCTATGCGCAAAAATTTTAATTTTAATCGGCAGATTTTGTTTAAAGATTATATCATTTAGGAAGGTCAAAAATGTAAAAACCATAAAAAAGCAGAGAGCCACCTTAATTTACCGAACGATTGAGGACGAGGTTGTATCACGAAAGAGGACCAGATGGGTCGGTTAGTCATACTCCATTCAACCGAGGCGGATTCGAAGATCGAAAGAACGCTGCGCCAAATTGCCGAATCTGCGGCTCTTGAATGTGTAAGAATAATTTCGAAATGATGCTCATTTGTAGGTTAATTTTCTCTTATTGTTACCGATACGGTGTCGCCTTATTTGAAGCAAAGAATAAAATTGCACAATAATATAAGTTTCGAAAAAATGTAGTCAAAAAGTGTATTTAATGCTCGAATTTTTATTTATTTTTAAGAAAGAAATTGAACAGTTATTATGCAAATGTATTGCTTAAATTATATAATTGAACATTCTTTAAAATTATTTATTACGACGTATCAAACATCAAATTTTCTAAAAGATAAAAAATATTTTTTAAGGCAGTATATGCTCTTCAAACTGAATGTGAACTGTTTACAAAAAATGTCTACAGCAGTGTGAAGCAAATGCAATTACATAAAGTCCTTTTCTAGTTTTCCATTTCTTAGTTCGTCATATAGAAATCCAAATACATCCGAAATATTACCAAATCAGGTAGACTACGTGACATTTTGTTATGTCTAACGTACGACGTGTACCCACTCGCGGTTTTGTAACTCAAAAAATGCTATTGTAATTAAGATGCAAAGTTTATCCGCCTCCTTAAGAATTTTAATCACAAAAAACACGCCTAATCTCGATTAACTAAAAAAAATGCACACTACGCATAGCACGCATTACGTTGGCGGGGTGTTGCAAGATCTTTACGACTGCCTGCATTGCAACATTTTTCTCTAATGCACTTTCTTTTTAGACAATTCGCTCTATTCGGCAAACGATTTGTTATCGCCGTGCAACAGCTGCATTCTTTACTCATGAGAGGCTGACATGAGCAAGTACTGAAAACAGTGATTGTTATTTAACCGTTTGCTATTAAACCGATTGTTATTGAAGTAAAGTTAAGTGGTTATTCGTCAATTTTTTTTATTATTAATACAGTAACTGGTCGTGTGACGCTTGAGAATTTAAATTCAGTGAAAGTTTATTTTGTAACTGGAATTTTATAATTAACTTTGATTTTTATTAGTTAAAAATCTTTATTAGCTAATTCATCTTTTGCGAGCTTATAGAATACATGAACCAACTTAATATTATTTGCTTTTTAAGTAGTAATTATACAAATTTTTAAGTACAAAAAAATGTCCTAATTAATTGCGATAACATTTTGTAATGTTCTAACAGATTAATTGACATTTTGAGAAAATTTATAACCAATTTCTTGCAAAATTTTCTGGAAATTTAAGACATTTTGCTACATCTCTTGTAAACTTTTACAATAATAGTATTAAAGCTCTATTTACGTATGCAAATTGTTTCAGCAGTTATTAATAATTATACAGAATGAACTCAAGGAGCCAACCCTTCACAAATTCATTACAATCATCGACACCACCTGGAAGAAGTACGTTACATTTCTTCGATTTGCAAGACAATGCCGAGCGATGTGCACCACGTGTTTGGAAAACTTCGAAGACCATGCTTACAAGAAGCAGGCCCGAGAACCGCGGACGCACCTGGAGTGCGTTGTAAACCGAGGGTACGCGCCGGCCCCGCGGAATCGGCTTATATATACTTTTGTCGTAAAACAAACCGGACGCGGGTCTCTTCCGAGTTCTGCTAATTGAACCGCCGCCTGCGCCCCGAGAGATTTGCGAGGTACGAACGACCGAAGGCCGGATATCCTGCCAATTTATGGGAGGCTCTCGAAGTGCCATCGAAATTTAATACCTCTAACTGTTGAACCCAAACTTTTTTTTCGCTTCGCAAACGGACGGAATAATAAAGTGGAAATGCGGGTAGACGCGGAGGTCGTTCGTGATCCGTTGGGACTGATGTTTGGAGGATTTGGAGATAGAGGAAAATGTCGAGGGAAGTTTTGAGATTAGTATGCAGTTTTTGAAAGTTTAGGAAGGAATGATAGTTGAGTGAGAAAGAAGGTGGAGATTTGTTAGACAGATATAATGTTGAAATTAGAAAGCGTTGCGAATAAAGTTCTGTCAATTCATTGCAAATTCATGCGATATTGCATTACTTGTAAGAGGAGAAATTTATGTTTTATAGCTTTAAACTATAAAATTTTTGTTAAGAACGCGCAAAAACATTAGTTAAGAATGAATTTCAAATATTTAGATTTCGTCACGCATATTCAGATAAAATAATTTATATTAGAATTTGTCCGAAGTTTTCAAGAAAGTAACAACATAGGAGATTCGCTTTTGCCTTTTCATTAATTTTATCTCAAAGTTTCCACAACTATCGACACTTTTACACTACTATTTATATTTACTTGTGCTATGTAGTTATTCATGAAAATGTTCCAAAAGTAAATATGTCAAACTAGTGTGTTCAACTTTCTCACAAGTCAAGTAAAAACATAAAGAAAAAATCACCAGTCACTGAAAGCAACATGTGCTCTATACTGAGTGAGCTTTTTGCAGAAATTAAGGTAAACTCACCGTAAAAATTATGAGAGAAAAAATAATCATAGAACACAAAAAATAAATAATTTGGAACACTGGAAATTCTTAAGAAAAAGCACTGCAATTTTCATCTCCTAAACAAAAATTTCAGAGCTTTACCGAGCAAAAATGACAGAGCTTTTCCAGCAAAAATGACAGAGCTTTTCATAAAAAATTTTCAACCGCGCCTAATATTCACACAAAAATTCACGTAAAAATTTCCAGAATTATATCATTTTTTTACGTAGTTTTAACGATATAAGCTTCACCCCAATTTTTCACGAGAAAATTTCTCTAGGACGTCCTTACGCACTCCTCGTACCTGCACTCTCTTCGTCGGTCTGCGCAGCGACTTCCCTTACATCTCCCCCATCAGCGACACGCGATTCCTCGGGAAAAGCGACGATCGCAGCGTCGCGCCTCGTTCGAATCTCGGCGGTGGCCGCAAGCTCGGCCGCAAGCACGAGCGCGCCGATCAGCAACGTCGCCGCGCGCATCTCTCTGCTCTTAATCCCGCACGGTGCACACTGCAGCAACTATATTATACACTTATGTATATAATCTTTATAATTCTACAATCCACGAGCGAGCGTCTAATCCAGCGGCCGGCGGCGCATTGGCTCGTGCGCTCGCCGGGCCCTTCGGCTTTATAGGCGCGCGAAAAGTTTCGGGTTTTCCCCGGCGGCCTTTTCTCTCTTTCACCGCGGCGCGAGGCGCGCCGGGGGCTCCCTTCACCGTCGCCCGGTCACGATTGGTCCACGCGGGGCTCGGTTCGCCGGGTCGCGCGCCGCCGCTGGGGGGACCGGGCGACCTTCCCCGCGGAGCTCAGGGTCATCCCCGCGGAAGCTCGTCGCGAATTCGTTTTTTCTTTCTTGCTGATTTAGCGGGGATCGGGAGTGCGAAGGTTTCGGAGTCTAGCCGACGCCTACGCGCTGGTACACCGTCATTTGTCGGTCAGTGAGGCGCGGGCTCGCGACCGGTTATCTAATAGGGGATCGGCCAGCCGTTTCTCAAAGGCGGATTTGTCAATTCGATCTTTACGCCGAGCTGCGTTATGCAATTTGATTCAATTTTTACATGCCGCTTTTTTAATTCAGTTTTATTATTAATTTGATTAAGTTTTTATTTTTTTTAATTATTGAAATAGATATGATTTTTGAGCGATAACTGGAACTGTGCTAAATAAATTTAAATGTTACGTTATTACAAAACGAAGATGTATAGATCATTTTGTCAACGAAAAAGACTGTAGATATTTGAATTTTTCTCTTGTTCAGTTAAGTCAATATTCTTTTCATTTTTTGTAATAATGAAAACAAAATTGATTCATAATTTCATTGAAATATATAATGTTACTAAGGACAAAAATTTCTATACTAACATTATAATCTTTTAGCCTCCAAAATAAACGCTTCCTTGTCATCCTAAATTAAACGTTTACACATCTCCGAAGAACTTCTTTAGATCCTGCCGCGATCTGCTCTAGGTCAAGTCGCCTATTCCGCCGGCGAACGAACGAAATTCACTTGCAGAGGACGGCCTTTGCGCGCAAATACAAACGGACTCGTGAATATTCATGAGCGACGTGAAAAGGCGTCGTTCTCCGGGCGTAGAACTTTCGGGTCTCCGCACTTTGACGCAAGGACAGCGGCCCGGGGCATCTCTTCTGAAGAACGAGTCGAAACGCTTTTTGCACGGCTGGTCTTCCTACGTTCTACGTTTTTAATAGATGCGCTCTTTTTTGCTTAGGTTTAATTTTGCACCAATTTTCAGCTAAGCGAGCTTGCACGTGAAATTTTTTTTATTATAATGATTTTTAAATTGCTGCTAAATGCTGCAGAAACAATAAAGATATTTGGGCAAATATTTTTTTTATAAATTATCATCCTGAAATAATGATGCTTAACTATTTATAATAATTGGGTATTGGGTGATATTTTTGTATAATTTATAAAACATGTATGTAAATTGAAAAAACTATTGCATTTTTATTTGTATATGAGAATATGATAATATTACAATGAAATGAGAATTAACGTAGGGGAGAGCGGGGCATAGCGGGCCGTGGGGCAATGTGAACCTTCGGGGCATAGTGGGCCACCCCATTAAATAT